>OX183134.1:7384793-7648394 GCA_945261195.1 Cryptosula pallasiana | reverse complement strand
AATCCAACCCACTAACCGCATAGCCGCATTAGTTAGAAATAATAAATATAATCTACTTGACTCTCTGATATAACTGTATTAATCATTGCAAAGACTTGATATATTACAATACCCCCGACTATTATGTCTGAGTCGATAGTTAGCTCAGTATAAGTTTTCACTGGCCATACCAACAGTATATTCTCCGAATAGAGATACAATGCTTGACACAAGTGGTCTTTCATGGCCAACAAAACAGAGACCCACTACGACATTGTGAAAATATGTGTATATTGAGCCACTCTCAATGCTCTTTTTCATAGAGTTCTTTCTGTAGATTTCGGTAAGGTTACTGTTGCTTCGTTATTCTTTTGTTTTTAATTTTCTGATTTTTTATTCCTCGTTCAGTCCAAAAAATAGCTTCTGTAAGTTTTTTGTAGATCGTTACAGCAGCTTCATTGACAGCTGTTGCTATGAAAAGAATATAAACCTGGACAGGATTCAAGTTATTTAATTTTTTTTATCAAAGTTTGCAATGCCATTAAAGTTAAATTCATCTTTAGCTAGTGGTATTTTAGAATTTTATGTAAACTTTTCAAATTGTGTGCTTGCTGAGTTTGGTGTTGGCTGTATCATTAGCATAAATTGTTTAAAACTCCTTGTAATCTCGTGAACGTTTTGTTTTTGAGAATGTTGAATGTTTTTTTTTGTTATAATATTTACCAGATGTAGCATGTATATTGTCTGACAAACCAAAGTTTGTGAAGTGTACTTGACTCAATGACTTTTATAAATTGGAAGACTCTTGGAATAGAAAAAGGGGTTTACAGCTTGATATTCAACCGGTTTCGACATCAAAATCAAACTGAAAATTGACCCACAATAATAGCTTGCTGTCTGTTTGGTTTTTCACACGCAGTTTTTTTTCCTTAGTTTTTTTTTTAAAAAACCTAATACTTTAAGTGAAAACCAGGAAAAAGGTCTCATTGGATGCTTTCATGTATCATCTAACTCCTCTTCTGTGGTTTTCTTCATTATTGTAACAATCGAGCCTATCAACTGCAGATATTCAACCTGTGTAGTTTAACCCTTTTTTGAACGAATCAACAGCTGTTGCCTCTTTGTTTGTATTGTCTATCTCTGCACCTCAGAATCAACTTAAATGGTCCTATTTATAATTGACCACTTTTTCTTTAGTCAACTTCATCTACCCTCATCTCAAAAAAAGTTTGTTAGGTTTATCTGGTTTAATGAATCAATAGAGCGGTAATCAATAGAAAAAAACTTTAACTGAATAGCCAAGATGGGTGGCTCCCTCAACATTGTTTTTCCTCTTGAGATTTTGAGGAAAAAGGCTACGATGACCAAAAATAAATCTTAGTTACTACCATATTCCGAAAGCTTCCAGGACATCTCTCTGCCTCCCATTGAACTACGATAAAGAAATGATTAAAGATCTAGGAGGTAGCAGACCAAAAGTGTTCTACCGAGACAATCCACAATGTCAAGCAAACTGGAATACCAATATTTATATAGACAGGGTATCTAGCATGTGCGTGTGGATTTGTTTATATATATTTACTGAATCACGAATCAATGTTGGTAGCTATATTGTATAAAAATCAATTAACATGATTGAAATTGTAGTTTGAATAGATTTTTAACTTTCTTGTTAGCAGTGCAAGTTTTTTTTAGCTCCTAATTAGTTCATATATAGAACCTTCAATTATTCTCACTAAATTTTGCCTTATGCTTTGAGCTATAAGTTTGTATTGCAATATATATTAAAAATCCCACTACAGTGCATTCTATCTGAGCTGTGGGGTTTTAGAGGAAGATAAGCTCATTCCAACATTCTTTACTAGTGTATGGGAGTTATCCCTGCACATACAAAAACTGAAGAACCGAGAAGGATAAGCAGTAAGGCCTGTAGAAGTTGGCTAAATGCACAAAGAGCTATCATTGACAGTTGATAAGTTAGTTGAGGAATAAAACACCCAACAAACTCATTAGAAGGCCTGGTTTATTTCAGACAGATATTAATAAACTTGAACAAAGTCACTTTGCGTTGAAAACTGCACAGTGTTATAAATATTGGTGGATATAGGAGCTTATTTAAATTCTGTTCAGAAATCTTCTGTGTTGTACAAAAAAGTGAGGTGCATTTGGATCCTGTTTTGTAAGCTCTGTTAGATTGCATTTGGTACCTGTTGAAGCTTTACACGTCAAAATATGCTTTAGGGTTTATGGAATCACCTTATTTCCTCTGGAAATCCATAAGTTAATTGTTGCTGGTAGAACCTTTTCTATTGCTTGTTGAAAGGAGAAAAATCGTTTCTCAAAAAATGTCTCTTCTTGTAGTGTGAGCAGAAAGTGATGAATATTGGCTTTTAGAAACTGTCGATTTATACCACTATGAATTAAATTAATGAAGCTGAAGCATTTAAAAAATTACAAAAAATAAATTAATAAAATTACAGTGCAACATAGGTAGATTTTGTGGGTAAAATCAGCTCAATTTGTAAACATGAAGACTTAGAACGAAACAGAATTAGTGATAGGTACTTTACCAGTGAAAAATATTCCTATTTTAGTTTTAAGAAGCTGAAAAACTTGAAGCAGTTGGATATAAGGTGGAACAACCTCACTAACATCCCATGTGTCATCTATGAGTTAAAGTGCCTGAGAACGCTTAATTTGAGCCAAAACAAGATGCTGATAAGCCTGGAGGAAAAACTGTTGGATTTGGAAAACCTTGAAGAGTTGCATTGTGGTTGCTGTGAGTCACTAACAAGTCCACCTTATGCAGTGTGTAAACAAGGTTGGCCTGCTGTAAAAAAGTTTTTTCTGGATCTAAACAACACCAGAGGGACAGAGCAGATAGTTGTGCCAGTAGCAGTGGTTGGAATGTCTTTGTCTGGTAAGACCAGCCTGATCAGAAGCTTGCAGAAAGGGAAAAGAGATCTAACCTACAGAAATGAACTATCACCATTGGATGAAGCAACAAAAGTATTCTGCATCGAAGACCTGATATTGGATAACTCCACAGTGAAACTAGTGGACTACGGTGGTCAATCCATATACCATCTCACTTATCAGTTGGTGATAAATGAGCAGTGCGTCCCTCTTGTTGTAGTCAACATGGAAGAATTTGGCAAACTAAGTGATTCTCGAAGTTCCAAGGAGGCAACTAGAAGGCTGTGTGTTGATTGGTTGGCGCATTTATATGTTGCTAGCCCAAAACTTGGCCCTCCTCTTCTAGCTCTTACTCACACAGACAAGCTCTCAGCTCCCAAACTTGAGCGATATAAACAAGAGCTATTGTCTAATGCTGAAGCTATCAGAAAGGAGATTGTTCAAGAGGAAAAAACCACTCCCAAAAGTAAAGCAGTTTCTATTTTGCATTTTTCCAACACAAACTTGCCTCTTTTCCACCAGAAGGACACAGTAGAGTTTAGCGATGACCTCACTCAAACCAGCAGCATTCTGCGTATGAAGCATTGCATTGACCGCCGTAGCAAAGAGTTTTCCATCGTGGTACCTGGTCTGTGGGAGAGAGTAGCTGATTTCATTGAAAGTCAAGTCACCAAACCTTATATTATGCTATCAGATGTGGTAGGAGAATTTCCCAATGATGATCCAAAAATCATCATTCGCTACTTGCACAATACTGGCCGAGTCTTTTGGTATGAAAATGTAGGTGACCTTTCAGACTACATTTTCCACCGAGTTGTTGCAGTTACTGAGTTGATTTCTCTCTTGTTTGATCATTCTTCAGCCAGCACATGGGAGAAAAGAGTTGCAGAGTTCACAAGTCTTCAATACAAAGGCCAAAATATTGGACCACGCATGTATCGTCAACTTGTTGATAGGTTTGTAAGGTCTGGTGAGATTGATGAAGTGCTGCTTGTTCACCTGTTTGAGACAAGCTCACAATTTCCAGCAAATGTTGCTCTTCAGCTGCTGAGCCACTTCTTTATTGTTCATGGCCCAATAGAAAAGGAATCTGGCAGCACCTACATCCTCCCATCACTCACGACCACGTTTTTAAACAGTGATTGGAAAACAGATGGTTTTCTCCAACTAAGAGCGGAAATCGAATTGAGAGGGTTACCTGTACCAGAGTATGTCTTTCAGCTTGTTACAGTAGCGGTCCTAAATCACACTACAGGCCCAAATACCACAGTGAAAGTAGCAAGAAATGGAGCTTCAATCAGACAAGGCAACTGTGCTACTCATGTAGTCCATAACATCAATGACAGGAAAATCTTTCTCCAAGTTTCAACTTCACTGGAAAGAATTGCTGACTCCTGGAAGCGATTGCTAGATAGCACGCAAATGGTTCGGAATCTTCTTTCCAAGGTCTGGAAAGCCGTTCGCTTTGAAACCCTCTTTTACTGCGCTCACTGTCTGTTTATGAGAGAGAAGGCTCCAGCTTATGATGTCAACCCACACTGGTTTTGCTCAACCAAGATGGATTGCACTAGCAGTGCATTTAGTGGTGCACCAATGGAGCTAGCTGCCTGCACCCAATGTGACACGATCGCTGATGAAATGATACCTGCTGTACCACAGGTGCTGGTCAGACCATGTAAGAATTTGAAACATTTGTTCTGCGTAGCAATAGTTATGATTGAAATTTTGAATTTATCGTGTGCTTTGGTTATTGATTTCAAGGAAATTTATTGCTGATAAATTCAATGGTTTTGATTACTTCACTGACAGGCTCTCATCTCAACCCAAATGAGATAAAAGAGTTGCAGAATTACCTGGATGAACTTGATCGCAGTTATCCTACCAGCTTTGAAGGTAGGCTGTATATTATGGTCAAGTTATTTGATATTGATGGTAAATCTAACATAACAGAAACTTAGTTTGCAAGCGAAGTTTTTCACTGTATATTGTACCAAGCGTATCGGTGGATTGTATAGGTTTGATTGTAACAGACATTGCCCATCAGTAAAACAGACCTCTTGCTCGGTGAAATTAATATGAGGGCATTAGTGCTGTTTATAAATTAGTAACTCTTAGAAGAAAACAAAAATCGAAAGATTTAATGTTATCTATTTTGTAGCATTTATCTTACAGCTTAAAATTATTATAGGCAATGCAAGCATACCTGCAGAGATAAAAATACTTGTTATATGGAAATTCAACTCTAAATCTTATATTGTATTTGCGTTTCTTTACATAGATCCCAGCAATGCACAGCTGCCAGATATAGCCCAAGGATTGCTCCAGTATGCAGAAAGCGATTTATCAGATGTGGAAGAACAGGAGTATTGTGCACCAAAGAGCGACCCTCTTATAAGCTTGAGAGTGAAAAAGGTTGATAGACCAGACATACTACAGCTGTATGACAACACAGAAAAGGTGCTATTAGCTGTCATTGTTCAAAAAACATATTGATTTAATTTAGTCGTATCACTGGTCTGTGAAAATACTAAGTTTACAATTGTTTTCATAAATGGTAGGTAATTAATGATTGCATTAAACCCGCCGGTTTTAGTTTTTGAATGAAAAAGTCTGCTGGTTACATCAAAGCGTAGACTAATCTGGAGCAGCTTAGACTACAATATTTTATTGTCCACTCAGCAAGTTGCTTGCACATACATATTTTGATGAATGCCACAGGTATACCCAATGAGTGACAGAGTTCGAGGTAGAGTACTCATTATAAACATCAGGTCATTCAGTGACGAGAAACAAACCAGATATGCATCTGATGTCGACTATGACAACCTCAGCAGGTTGTTCAAAGACTTGAACTTTAAGATGGTAAAATCACAAAAAAAGCTAACCGATTTAACTGAGGAGGTATGATAAACTAGGTGTACTAAACATTGCTATTTTACATAAGTTGATGTGTCAGTCTCAAGTGTTTGTCTTGTACCCAAAGGAGATATACAGAGAGATAGAGTTGGAGACCAAAAGAGTGGAGCACAAGGAGTTAGGTATGTTTGTGATGGTTATGATGAGTCATGGAGAAAGAGGAGATGTAGTTTTGGACCACCACAAAAATCCTGTACCTCTCATCAACATACAAGATTTACTCTCTCCTCGCAAGTTTCCTGCAATGAAGGGCAAACCCAAGCTTCTGATCATTCAATCCTGCTCTGGAGGTGAGTTGGTTTTGTTGTTCTCAGCAAGAAAATATCCAACAATTTTTAAAAGCTGCTTCGTTTGAAACTAGGCCTGCTTAATTTCGTCTGGTGTTAACTGGCAGAGGAAGAGCAAATAGATGAACAATTTATGATGCTTGGGTTTAGCTCTAACCTGACAGAAATTAAATTTGATATCGACTGAAAGTAACCCCTCTGTTTATATACGATAGGACGAAGTGATTATGGAGACAGCAGAGATGTACCCAGTCTATCAGCTGGTGGGGCAACAGCTACCTCTTATGGTGCAACTGCCACTGCACCAACAACATCTGCTGCAGCTGGTGGTGGGGTATCTTTCAAAGTGGCTCAACATAAGGAGACAGTGAAAGTTCCTACTGTTTTCAATGCTGATGACTTTTTCATTATGAAAGCCAGCAGTGAATGTAAGTTCACATAGACTTGTGTACATGTATTATGCAATTCTATAATTATTATCCCTAATGGTCGTAAAATCATCTGTAATGAAAATATTTTAGCATTTTCCAATCACAAAAAAATAATTTTTTACTCCTTCTTGAAGTTATGGTGTTTATCTCTGGCCAAAACAAACCATATATTTGCTGAACACACTTTGTTGTTTTTCTGAGCCATGGGCTCTGTATATGCAAATGATTTGTCAGTAATTGATCACTAGCTGTCACTGCTATACCGGCGGTGTCCCCTCTGGAGAGAAGGAGAATATTTAAGATCAGTAAAATTACGTGAAGAATAGACCGAGTTTCACTACAGTATCTCATGAGTATTCATCTGAAAAAAAGCATATGACGTACAGCAACAGTAATATCTTTATTCAATTACAGCGTACCTGGCAACGAGATCACCCACCCATGGCTCCTGGTTCATCAGAGTGCTGGTAGCTACCTTCTACAGACACTCTTGTCACAGAGATGTGGAGTCACTCTTTAAAATTGTAAGCGCAATTCTCTAATTGGCCATCTCGTGAATGCGGTTATTCACAAACGCTTGTTCCGTTTTGCATTGATTGTAGAACTGTTTTAATTTTTTTAATCAAAATGACGTTAATTTGTTTCATTAAAGTTGCAGTAGGATACAATCTTTGAGGTGCTACACAGGAAGCTCTGTTAAGAAGTCACATTCAATTTAAACAATCAATTTTGATCATTGATAGCGCTATAGTTTTGTCGAGAAATTTCCGAATGATAAGAGTAAGGTATCTCGACCCTAGGTAGGGCCTTCAGTGGACTTACATATAGCCCGCTTTAAAAAGATCTTACCAGTTTTTATTAGAAACTACTTTTCATCAGTAGCGACTGATTCTGTGTCACTTTGAAGTTTCAAATCCATTATGATATATTATAGGACATTGCTTGGCAAGCAAGTTGATAAAATTCGCAATTTTTTTTCTTAAAGATCATATTATATGCATCTTATTATCTTAATAACAATTGTGACAATATCTTACGTCATTGTTAGATACAAAGTAGAGTGAGACAAGTGAGTATGTCTACTGCAAACCCAGGAAGTGATTCATACCAGGGAGGAAATGTACCAACTAGTATCTGTACTTTTACTAACTACAGGAAACTCTACCTCTTCCCAGGATACCGTACAAAGTAACTGTTGTTTATCCACACAACCCCATGTATAACAGTTACATCTGAACTTGAATTGATTCATTGATTTCTTTTTGTGTGCACATTGATTTTCTTGTTATATTGATTGTCAGCTTTATCGTAGATAACAACTTTCATTAGATGTAAAAGATTTGCTAGAAGCTTCACAAAATACGCGTTAAAAATAGTTTTACTGCAGCTTCAACCTTTTCTCTCAAACGACTAATACTTACCGGAGACATTGCATCATTATCTAAATAGTCTAACTTTCTTTAGTATGAAAGTTTGATTTCATTTCATTTAGCCATAAGCATTGTTGGGTCTGCAGGCAATCTTGCTAAAGGGCTCCAAGTATATTTTATCTTGCTTGTGTCTCTGCACCAATCATACATACAAGATATATACTGGGTAAATGGGTTTATGATATTTGGTTTTTATACGCTTGTGATTGCTTTTGCTTATTATACCTTTAATAAAATGCTAGCCTAGATACAGGCAAACTCTCTGATTAACCTTAAGAATAATCTCACCCTCGACAATGGCTGTGTACTTGGGAAGCACAACAAAACACACATTTAAATGTCATAATGTATAACAACGGATTCTGACTGATCCCTTTGTTTACAACCAGGATTGCTTGAAATTTACCAAATAGATTGTTTTCAATTAAGTGTTTAAATAAAGAAAAATAAAAAACTTCAAAAGTCGCCGATTTTGCGACGCTGCAGTGAACCATACAAAACCATTAAGAAAAAACAATATAACTTGGCTCCCGTTGCATCAAGTGCTTCATTTCTAGTTTTCATCCAGCAAATGCAAATTATTTCCTGATTAGGGTAACTTAGTCCTTGGGGTTTTCTAATCCAAATGTTGGATGAAATAAAACCGTTTCATAAAATCCTTCTTATATGCCCAGGGAGAATGCAAAAATAACTTTATGTAGTTTGTTTTGAAACAAAAAAAGAATGACACATTTAAGATAGATAAATAAGCAATGCATTTCATGAAAAAATTATCAAACGACAAAAAACCTACATTTAAGTTCTTACTATCTTAGCAATTCAAGGCAAGGAATAGCTGGTTTATCAATACTTGAGGCATTTTTATTTCAACAAAGAGAGAAAACCTACAATGGCAATTTATATGTTAGAGTTAAATTAGCAATGCTGGAGGTTATCATCATAAAATACAACGGGGTCTAAATTTAGCATTACATACATTGTGGTAAAATAGCTTTAGAATTGTCTGAACGCTTGAATTCTGTGGTGGAGTCCGCCATCCTTACAAAAGAACAGCTAACTGTTCTCCAACAGCTGAATACAAGCAGACACTCGTCTGCCAGCACAGCAACTGATCAGTTTCGACAGACCAAAACAACCACTATCTCCACTCACTAGAGATGACCCCGGGCCGGGATGCCTCAAGGAAAATTTTACGGAGGAATATGTCAACCCCACAATTAATAGTGGGCTTTCAGCTCTCACGCATAACCAGGTGCTTTCAAGTCTATTGTCTCATACAATCCCAGTATAAGAGTGATGGTGGCAGTGGGAACAACTGGAAAAAGTAACAGCATTTGTCAGGTGGCAATGAACACAAGAAAGCTCTGCCTTTTAGAGGTCAAGCCAAAGGAAGAACACAGGAAATAGTAGGCCTACACAATGAGTGGGTTGGCCATGCATAAAACACATATATAGGTTAGCAAATATACGAATGTTATTTACATATGCCAGTAGAGTAACAGGCATGAAATGAAGTATATGTGGTGCCCAGAAGTGGGAGACAGAGCTATTAGTTCCATAGCCCATGAATCTTTGTCTTTGAGTTAGGTCCTAGGTCTTTAAGGAGCCTTTGGTCTTGAAATTTATACATCTGGAGCCATCTAAGGTGTGGATAGGTGGTGCTGGAGTCCTTAAGCTATGTTTCACTTCTCCGGCTATGGCAGCCATCGTGTTGCTGACTTGGGATACTCTCCTAGGGAAGGTACTGAGCCGGTGTTGTGTCGGTACTTTGCCAGTATATGTATATACGCTTTGTATTTGGTGGCAACTCTGCCGGCCCGTTCCGTAACTTGTACCGGTGCTAATGACAGGTCTGTTTGATGCCAAAGGGTTATCAGAGGCACCTCTCTGACGCACTGACCATCACAGAGCTCCACCAAAGTCTACCCCACCACGATGGTATAAGATAAATGCATTGTGCTGGTAACCCAGGTGTAAAAATGAGTAAATGAGTTTTGGTTTAGTGGTAAAAGCTTGCCGTAGAGTTAGGTGAAAATTGTTCTTTTTACTATTATGGAAACAAAACCTAACTATGTTATGGTCAATCAAAACTCTTATAGTTAAGATTTCTCTCTCCAAATACTGCGATTTGAATGACTAGAAATCAAACCAAACTGCAACAAGCTGATGCTGCCGATTTCATCAACAATAGAATTTTTCTAGAAAGCAAACATATTGCATTAAATTTTCCCAAGTCAAAGCAGAAAACCAATTTATATGTAGCTGTACGAATGCAAACCATACACTAGCTATTCTTGTTAAGACTCCATAAACCGACAGACAGGTAATAAATAACCGGAAAACCAGCTGAACGCCGACCATCATAGACTTTTTTTACTACAAACGCACCAGAACATAAACATCATTAAGGTCTCTTCGTACGCAATGATTTTTGTTATGGAAGAAAAAAGCGGTTGTACAATTTAGCTTGAATGAATCAGTTTTTGCCTGCTTGCTTTGATTGTTGAATATCAAGTATTTTTGATATTGGCCATCGATTTCACCAATAGTGATTCCTCCCTCGGTGCTGATTGATCAATGCAGGTCTGTTGCTATAATCACCCTCCTCACATGAATTTCTCAAAACTGTGATTGCCGAAGCCTGCAATATAAGCTGTTAGTAAGCATTGTTATGTGCATAACTGCCATTTGCAGTGCGCTGTGACAGACCAGGGGTGGAAAGATCCCCTCAATGTACTACATCTATATTTAGCTGCATCCCACAGCAACAGAGAATATACCTGCAGCAATTTTGTTGGAATTTTTGTTCTAATAAGACAGCCACACTTCATACCACTACTAGTCTACTAGCGTTTTATTAATGATGTGATGATGGAGGAATCACAAAATTGATTAATCAAAAAACATTAGACCGGCACAATAAATCAATAATAATCGATATTACCAACAGTTGTATTGTTGATAACGGCGGTTATTATTTCACAATGCGATGGTATCAGCCGAATACCCTGTAAATTACATGAAAATCTGAACCGGCATCATATGTATAATCGATATTTACGTGTACAGTGTATCGTGAGAACTACCGAAAATTTTAATATTCTTCTTTGCAGACCCTTCTGCTTCTTTTTTATGTGTTTTACTTCTTCATCAAAAAATATGACAGCAATGACGTTGTAATTAAGATTGACAGTGATGATGGTGATGATCGCACCACGCCGTCACATTCACAGATATTACAATGCAGTACTCATTTATAGTTTATTTTTTTTACATTTGTCTTGTTCATGTATTGTGGTACTAATAGAGATAGCTGATAATACTTTAGTAATAATAAGTTGAGTGAGTAGTAGTAGTAGGTAATTGGCAACTAAACAAGATGCTTGCAAACCATTTACACTCCTGACACTCAAGCAGTAGCAAACCTTGCTTCATTTGTTCGAGAACGCCTCTGTGAATATGGTCAGTGAAATTTCAGCCATGACAACAGATAATGCCCGAAATATGATAAGCGCCTGCCACAAGCTGAAATTTCTCCGTGTGGGATGTTTCGGCCAGATATTGCGCAATGCAATAAACAACTCTTTGAGCTCCAATGGGTCAGTTACCCGGGTCCTGCGGCATGGAAGGAAGATAGTTTCCGCTTTTGGCTACGGTTTCCAATATCGTGCTAAGCTTTATAGGCACCAAAAAGACCAAAACGTACAACAGCAAATGCTCATTCAAGATGTCCCTACACGCTGGAACTGTAAATACTTGATGATGGAGCAAATTGTGGATCATTTTTCTGTATTAAGACAATTGTTTTTAGATGGCAAGATGGAGTAAAAACATTTATCAACTTTTGTTTAATTATATTGTTGACATACATTCCTTATAGTTATGGTATACCTTATCGTTGAAAAAACACACCACTAGCTCATACACAATTGTTATACATCGATATATTTGGTTGAATTTTGTTCTCTATTCCAGACTTACGTTTGTTTCATGTTTTCACATGATTACTATAGTCATTTTTTCCCTTATTATTTTCCTCTGTTGATTTTACTTTCGGTTAATTTAATGTAGACCGTAAACATCTGGACCTCCTTTCCAATTTTCATGATTCTGATGAGATGAAAACTATGGTAACAGTTTTCAAACCCTTCAGCTTATTAACTGATGGTCTCTCGGGGGAAAAGGCAGTCACCATATTATCAGTGTTACCTCTATATGTCACATAGTACAGTTATGCCAAGAGCCAATGTCAAATTCTGGGGATGAAGAGTTGCAAGTGGCTGTTGAAATTGGCCTGGCTAAAGATCTCCTCACAGGCATATCAAGCTATATGCTGAGAAGATACATAAATTTATTTACTTCATTTGACGGATTTGGTTAGACTGAAATGGCAGGCTATATTTTTAGTCACTAGTGGTTTCATTTTACATTGTGATTTTTCTCCCCTAAGCAAATTGGTGATTGCGGACGCTTCAATCAGTGACCAAGTGGCTTCAGCAAAAGTATTGAGTCATTCGTCTGAACATTTTTATTAGGTTTCAAGACAATCCAGACCTTGCAATGCATTTGGCAATCTGCTGCGCATTGGATCCGCGATGTGAGGTAGAGGGCCACCTCCAGCCACTTGAGCTCACTTTTGACTTGGTCAAAGAGCATCTGCTCCAGAGTGAAGTTGCTGAGCATATTCGGGCATCAGCTGAAGGGCAGGAAACGGCAGCAGGTAAACTATTGTCCTGCTTAGATATATTCATTGATGGTAATCTTCTGTTAATGATTTCCCAATGCATCATACGATTATTTTATATTATTTAGATACTCAAGAGCAACCTCAGGCTGCCAGCGCAACTATTTTTGGTATTATTAACAAACAAAAAAACGCAAAACTCGCAGTAAGTCGCTGTCTCTGCATGATCATGCTAGTAAAGAGGCAAGCCGTAATAACAAACATCTACACAAATTACTCAGTTTTATTTTTTATGTGCAACAAGTTATTCACCCTTCCTATATGTTTTTAGTTACAGTTTTATCTACAACATGATTGCGAAGCGGGTGAGGATGTGCTACTGTGGTGGGAAGGCCATGCTTATCAGCTTCCACTCTAGTTGTAGCAGGCTAAAAAAGTATTGTACAACATTTGTGTCATCAGAGAGGCTCTTTAGTCTGGCTGGCAATAATATACAGTGTCTAAAGAACGAACTGTTTTGCGGCCCGACATGGTCAACATGTTGTTAACTTTAGCATTTAATTTGAAGCCTGAGTAGTAGTTTGTGGCATCATGCTGCTAATGTTTGCTGTGTCACCCAATCATGTTTGTGCCCTCTCTTTGAATATGCGAATATATGTATATACATGTACATGTTTTTTTTTTACTTCTTGTATGTATATATGTAAATATTATAACTGTAGCATTTATTATATTATCATGTTTTTTTGTGTCATGTTTGTCTGTTTTTCTATCGTAGCACCATACTTATATTTTTATGCTCTGTTCGAGTATTTTCTACTAAATTCAAACAGCTAGATGACCTTTCAAGTTTTATTTTTGTACATACAGTACATTCATACCTGCCTGCTTGATAGTGTTTACTTTATTATCATGCTTCTTGCGTCATTATGCCTTCTTTACTTTAATTGCAATACATTTTACAATACTCATGGATGCAGGAGATGAGGGAACCACAAAGTAGTTGTGGTGTGTAGTTTATTATAGGTCAAAAACAAAAGCCAACAATTCTGTTACAAACAAGCATGAAGGTAACTTCCATGGTTGTTTTCTTGGCCACATTGATAGGGAAACCACATGTTTTGGAGTTGCCCTATCTCGGTTAAATCAGTATGTAAATATTTATTTCGAGTTGTTTACCTCGGTATATTGCAGAAGCTACTGAATAAACTAGCATTAACTGAAGAGACAAATTGTCTGATACAAGATGGCCGGTAAAATCGATACATGACATTCGATTATACAAACTACCGAACTGTAGTGCCTAAACAATATCGTGTAGCCCTACAAAACATTGTTTTGTAGTAAATAACGCGTTCAAGTTTCTTTACAAAACCAATAACATGTCGAAAGAAAACAAAACAACCTGACACTGCCAGATCATCTCAAAAAATTAGTCAGCATACTATGGGTGAGCTCAAGTGTTGTTTGGTAGTTTACATCGGTTGTAGGTTAGGTGACTTGGATATCAAGTGACAAACATAAATATTGATTGTGTATTCAGGTTTCTTATCAACCGCCTTTGATATTAGTCAGGTCACTCTTATTTGATTAAACAAACTCGAAATTTGGAGGATTCATGGCGAAAGTGCAAAACAAACGCTATTGAACGAGAAACCAAATTGTGCCAAAATGTTATTTTTTTGCGCAACATTGCCATTCCATCTATTCACCACCCCAATACAGTTTAATCAAACAGCTAGAGGAGTGATGAAATGCTATACATTATTATACAGTTATGTATGATGGTGTATTTCTTCCTTCTCAGGAGCGCATGTGCTGAAGTCTACAACCATACATCTCACTCACTCTGCACTGCACAGAAGGTGTTTCCTCGTCAATTAAAAGTCAGCTCTTGTAGTAACAGTTTCTAGTGAAACAGTTTGTTGTGCATCAAGTTTTCTTTACTATAATATTTATTAATGGATCAAGACTGCCCACTGCGGTATTCCTTTGATTCAGTTGACTCACTGCTCTCAGAGATAAGCCTCTTGCCCAAGACTCCTTTTAACCAATAGTAGCTGGACTGATTGTTACCACTACTTGTGTTATCTAATCATCTCTAATGGGAGAATTCTTTGGTAGCTTCTACCTCACATTCAACAATCAAACCACACACAAATAAAGAGATATAACTGCCACCAAGATTTTAAAACTGAAGAAGAGAAAGCTGAATGTAGAGCTAAGCCCAGTCTGTTGTCAGTTTACTACGGATTATATGGAAACATTTGCACAGACTAAACCTCGCTATAGAATATGTAACGGCAGCTTTAACTTGTGATGAACTAAACAGTAATTCTTTACAAGTGAGTTGAGTATGCTTTGGGATACATATTTCATTGCATGGTGCCAAACATAACGGTTCAGTGTTTGCAACTACCATTTTTCTAACCATTAATGAAAGCTCCATATCTACAATTAGTTGTATTTTTTTTTTTGAATTTCTTTTGAGCCTGTTCCTAGCAAAGTAACTGGTCCGCCTGTTTATGAAGCAAGAAAAAGTTGAAAAAGTCAGTGTGTGGAGGAGGTTTCTTTTAGTTTGATATTACTGCAGTAATAGAATGCATTTTCTTTACAATACCTGCTTGGATATATTAATATTGATTGTGTCCTTTATTTCTAGTTGAAAATAAAGCAAAGTAGCTTTATTATCCGGTAAAATTATTGATCACATATATTTTTTTCTCTGATGCAGAGATAATTGGTGGTGAGCCTGAGCTACATGCAGTAGAATAACTTGAGTGGTGGATGTTTTAGCTAAGGAACTTAAGCTACCTATAAAATCCATTTGATCAACAGAAGATCAAAGTTCATATCAGTAAAGGCTGCCAGCTAACCTAACCCCTTCAGTTTATACTCTCAAATTAGTAAGTTGGGTTTTATGTTGATTGCAAGAGTTTATTATACTGTTGCTCACCCTGGTTGCTGAAGCAGTAGCACTGTATGATAGTGGTGGGTGACAGTGACACTGTGGTTGAAATTGTAATCGGTCCGCATCAGTTACGTCTGAATTAGTTTATCCATGTATAACTATTTCAAAAATGTTATTGAGTGTAGATTTGTTCGTGTTAATGAAATTGCAGTGGACTTTGCCAAGACTTTGGTAAGACAATGAGCTTGACAGGCTTATGGTACAGCCTAACAGCTCCTCTCTCCAAGAGGTCATACAGGGTTATTATACCTATATGGTATTATGAACAAGTTGTTCACACCTTCACAACAGGTTGGCCTCACAACTCATATATAAGTAGAATAACACTGTGTTATATTAAATCTACTAAACATTACTCTCTAAGAAGGCAATTACCAAGAGATGTGTACAACCAGAGCAGTTGTAAATAAGAACAATTAAATCACAAAAAGCTTGCTTACATGAACCTAATGACATATAAGCAACTCAACCAATAATGTGCTCGGGAAGTAATATTAGAGAGTATGATAGTCCAAACATAGCCATAAATGCAAGAGGGCACAATATTGAGTAAATGCAGTGCCTAATGACAAGAGTGCAGTCTCTAGTCTGCATTCCAGTCTCTTGTTAGCATGAGATCTACTACGCAGGTTATCTACATATGCCAAAAGAGTAATAGGCAATAACAGCCTTATATAAGCTGGCTGACAGGAACCTAATGACATATAAGCAACTCAACCTATAGTGTGTTCAGGAAGTAACAATAGAGAGTATTTTGCTACAAACATAGCCATGAATACAAGGGCACACAATAATAAATAGATGCAGTGCCTAATGACCAGGGTTCAGTATCTAGTCTGCATTTCAATCTCTTGTTAGCATGAGATCTACTGTAGATGATATCTTCAGACAGTAGTTTTCCAAATTTGTGTTTCTGTAAAGACTTATCGTGTCCTGGAAGCTCTGGGTATGGCAGCCATCTTGTTCTCAATCAGCCAAGAATGCTGCAAGGTTGGTAGAGAATTCTGCTAGGTCGGTATGGATCGCCGTGTGGTTGGAAAAAAAATTGTTCATAAATTTGACTGTGAAGCACATGGTGTATTTTGATAGGCTCAATTCACTTCTGATTGGAGTTGGGGACGTTAACTAACTATGGACTGGAGTTGCAACAATTCTATTAAACTTGCGACTGGAGTTGAGCTTCTGGTCAAATATCACTGTAGAAAGTTTCGCTAGCAGAGGTATGACAATCTGCCTAACCCATGTAATATTGTAATGGATTCCGGTCTGTTACCACGGACATCCACTAATCTCGAGTATTCCACCTCTCTCCAGAGGGGACACTGTACTGACCGACAGTGACAACTGTATAGGGCAACCGAATTACCCGGTAAGGCAAGAGCCCATGGCTCAGACAAACAGTACCGAGTAGTGTCTGTAATAATGGCTTTATTCTCTAAGCTGTCCTGAGGGTAATTATTCCTCTAGGGTTTAGCAATATAAGAATACATGCCATGGCTCATTGTAATGAATGCACAGATTAACAGTGAGAGCTAACAAACACAAAGCATATAACAGTCAATGCACAGGAAGTAATTGAACCAATTACATTAACTATATAAATAATCAACCAATCACAATGCAATGCAAAATAACAAAGGGAGGTGCCAAGTGGCTAAGGGCGGAGTCCTTTCTCCTAATTGTCCAATGAAGGCTCCTACAGGGTTCCCAGGCTGTACATAGAATTAGGTCCACGAAGTTGGTAATTTAGGGGTAAGCACTTCCTGTTTACGACCTTGACTAAGTTCTCTGACATCTTTGCAGATCCTCCTCTAAGGCGGCCATCTTGTGCAGGCCCAGTACAGCTGTACCGGGTCGGTAGAGGTCACTACCGACCCTGCAGGGGTCAATACCGGCCCTGCTTACTATGCTACCGGCACAGTAGGACTTCCTACCCAACAGCTACTAACCAAATGCTGTGGGCAGAAGTCTAGAGCATTGCTTCACAAGGTTTCTAGTGTAAACTACCTGTTTACTACTAGAGTGCACTGAAATCTACCACAATATATTTGACAAAAAAAAATTATTGCATTGCCCACTCTGCCACCAAAGGTTTACAATGTACAGATGTGTATACTGCAGGATTCAATTGAGCTCTAATAGATGTGTCGAGTAATGTCATTTATACACAAAAAAATGTAAATGTAGCAGTTGAAAATGTGCAATATGACTAGAAGTTCAACAAAAAAAAACTTGGGCTGCAGTAAATAATTTGAGATTCTTTAGGTTTAGATAGAGTAGTCTCACTATATCTCATCACCACTCCCTTGTCAAATATCCATCTTCGTTGACTAAGTTTCCATGTTGATTTGAAATAACGCCAATTTTTGTGGTTTTTTAATGCTAATCGATAGCAAAAAGGCGATGTATTTCCATTACTAATCATTTCATTGGCATTTATTACTTTAGACAATAGGATGCCACAGAAACCGATGTGGTTGAAGTGCTGTTTAGTGCAATCCAGACTAGCATTGCTAGGTGTTGTTAAATTTATGTTACTATTTTTATAATTATTAGTTTAGCTTCTCAATTTTTTAAGCCATGTATGAGAGTTAATAAAACATTATGAGCAAGTTGGCTGCTAGCAGGGAAACTGTGTGATGATGAGGGATTTTTGTAGCACATTGGTTATTTTCATTAAATTAATTATAAGGAAATTGTTCTGATCAATAATAATAGTGATAAATTATAATACTGACGAGTCATTATCATAGTGTGGTGGAATTTTATGTCTACTACCACTGCGCAAGGTCCCCCTGACAACTGTTGAGTGTTAGGCAAGCCTAAATAGAGCCTGGCACAGCCAGAACCTAAGTAAGTCAGCCGGTAGAAACCCTACCGGCCCTGCAGCATTCACTGCCTGCCCTGCAGCATTCACTGCCTGCCCTGCAGAGGTACCACCGGCCCTGCAGCACACCCTGCCGGCCCTGCAGCATGTACTACCGGCCCTGCAGTGCCATTACCATACCTATACCGGGTCGGTGAGAAAAGTTCTACGATAGCCTGAGAACCGAAATTAATACCAAAGGTGCAGGAGCCCGACTCTGCAACATAGCTGTCCTCAAACAAGACCAAAGCCAAGGACCACAAGCCATAAGGACCAAGAACCAGGGCTACTCATTGCACCACCATGAGTAAGCAAGATTGACTGAGAAGCTCCGCCCCCTACTTCTGGGCGCCCTTCATATTTAACCTCATATTAGCCAATGACTGTATTGCATATTTATATCTTATGATCTGATTAGAGTAAACACTTCCTGCCATTACTGATTTGTTGCCCCTTGTTTGGGCATATGTTTTAATTATGCTCTGCCTATAAAAGGCAGAACATTTCACTAGACTCCTTGTATTGTATTGGGATTCTACCTGTGCTTAAGCCAAGTAGCATGATACATTTACCCTTATTATACATTGCTGGTTACGCTGTGTAATAAAGTATGGTTTACTCAACAAGTCATTGAGTTGTACGTTTGAGCCGTGGGCTCCGGGAACAGTTGTGGAGTTGGCATACTCCTCTGTTGGAAGTTGACCTCTGGAGTGAGGCGTTGTTGGTGGACGTTTGGTCGGCCCCCCAAAATCCACTACACTGGTGGCAGCGGTGGGATTGTTCTCACGCTGTTGGACTGCGCTACCTTGGAACTGCATATTGCAGCCCGAAAATCCGGATCTGTATTCACTGTACAGACCCCCCATTTGGACACTCTTGAACAGACGTTGAGCTTGCTCCGCCTGAAGAAGTGCTCCCAGAAAGTGTGCGTCACTTTGCTCTGCATAAACGTTGAGTTTACTCCGTTGCAGCAACCAGACAGCCCAGTATCTTTGATACCGGCCCTGCACACACTGATACCGGCCCTGTGTCTTCTGATACCGGCCCTGCTAACACTGATACCGGCCCTGTGTCTTCGGATACCGGCCCTGCTAACTTTGTGACCGGCCCTGCGCTCTAAACGCCGGCCCTGTACACATTACTACCGGCCCTGTGCAATATTGTACCGGCCTTGTGTTACTTTCCAGTACCTTGTTTACTGAGACAACTTGATATAGACAGCCCTAGACGCTGTAGAGACCTGGTGCCGCTAAAAACGGACCAGCACACTATCCATTGTACACTTGAGTTGAGTTACTCCTCTAAGTCTAGACAATGGCGAACCAACGGGCACGCAGCGCTGGTAGGGTACCACCTGCAAACCCCGAAGCGAATGTGATGGAACGTTTGACAGAAGCGTTACAAGCCGTCATGCAGCCAGCCGCTGCCAATCACCGGTCTTTATTTAAAGCACCGAAGTTCGATGGAGACGGAGACGTGGACTATTTCATAGAGCGCTTCATGGGAGTGGCTGAGGCCAACGAGTGGCCAGAGCAGACAGCGTTGCTGCATCTGCGAGAGTCCCTGAGAGGGAGTGCACTTGAGTGTGGTAAGGCACCACAGTTGCAAGGCGTATTTGCTGCTTTACGGACAAGGTTTGGTTTAACCCCCCGTGAAGCAAGATACAAACTTACTGGCCTCCGCAGGATGTATAAGACTACGCTGCAGGAGCATGCCACTGAAGTAGAACGACTGGTGCAGGTCGCTTATGCAGACCTCCCCCACAGATCGTTGCAACGAATGATAATAGATATCTTCAGCTCTACATTAGGCAACCCCTACTTGCAGAGACACCTCCTGGCAATACAACCAGTAGAGATTTTAGACGCAGTGAGAGCAGGGAATGATTACCTGCAGATAAAGACGGGCCCGGAGAAGAGGTCTACTCACGTGCGCACGGTTGAAGATGAATCTACGGATAAAGAGGAGCGCGTGGATGATGCGCCCGACACACCGAATGCTTCGGTGAAGGATGCCCGCCCTACACCTCCGGACAAAAAGGACCATCTGACAGCAGTCATGGAGGCATTGTTGGACCTCACAAAGGAAATCAAGTCATTGAAGCCAGGAGTTACCCCTACCCCTCAGCCTCCTCCACCACTGCCCATGCGGCAATTCTTAGGTGGCAGAAAAGTCGGTCATACGCTAGGAACGTGCCGCCAGCGGGCCAACAAACCAGCTATCCAAGACACTCCATCAGTATTACAGGATAAACCTTCAAATGATGTTTCCTCCAGCAACAACAGCTGGCTGGCAACCAAGCGTGCCCGACAGTTACAACGCGTACAGAAATTTAATCCAGTCAAGGACGAGCAACACAAACCCAGAAGGCACCATCAGGAAGCAACGGCCCCGTGTGATTCGACAAGAATCCGGTCTGGAGACCAACCAGCTGCTCCTGAAAATGGCACGCCGCCACTCAATTACTTCCTCCCAGGGAAGATTGATGGTAGGCCCCTGTCAGTGTTCATAGATGGCAGCTGTTCTACCAACCTGTTGTCTTACCACGTCTACCAATGCCTTCCCCCGGCTGTTAGAAATACATTAAAGAGCAGCCGCCCCTGTGACACCATGGTTGACGGCTCACAGGTGCCCTTCTACGGGACCATCACGGTTCCCCTGCGCCTCAGAGATTTCAAGTGTGAAACTGTCTTCGTCGTTGGACGCATCCGTGAGGATGCCATCCTAGGCGAGCCATTCATAACTGCACATAGATGTAGGATCAAAGTTGATGAAGCGGCTATTATGATTGGCGACCGCCAACTACAATGTACCGACCGGAACGGGAGGTTATTAGTTAACCGGGTGCAAGTGATACGAGCTATTACCTTACCCGCTTGTTCAGAGGTTACGTTGACGTGTAGACTCAACGCCAAAAACCACAGCCCCCTAGGATTGGTAGAAGGCCATCCTGATGCCCCCCCTCTAGCTACAAGCATCAACCAACCAGACGGACAGTGCCGCCTGGCAATTCGGTGCCTAAACCCCACCGACCAACCCTTGGAGCTGAAAGCTGGCCAGACCATAGGTCGGTACACGGGCATAGACACGGACCAGTGCTCTACTCCTGACGCCATACCCTGTCCCTCTCCCAAGGGCAAACCTCAGAGAAACCCAGAGTATCTGGTACCACTACACCTACAGGAGCTCTACCATCAGGCAGTAGTCAACTGCAAGGACTCTCAGGAGAAAAAGAAACTAGCTCAATTGCTGGAGCAGTACGGGTCTACCTTCAGTACGGGAGATCATGACATAGGCCGTACCACCCTTACAGAGCATAGCATTCCCCTCCTACCTGGCGCCAAACCTGTGCGCCAACGCCCCCATCGACTGGGGCCCCAGAAAGAGGAAGAGGCGGAGAAACAGGTAGCCCACCTACTAGAGAAAGGCCTGATCGAGCCCGCATCAGGAGCCTGGAGCGCTCCGGTAGTACTTGTGAAGAAGAAAGATGGGTCGTGGCGGTTTTGCATCGATTACCGGCGACTGAATGCTGTCACTCAGCTGGATGCTCACCCCTTGCCACGTATAGATGAGAGTCTTGACGCACTCTCAGGGAGTAAATACTTCAGCACCTTGGACCTTGTCAGTGGGTACTGGCAAGTGCCGCTGGATGAAGATGCGCAGGAGAAGTCCGCATTTACCACCAGGGCTGGACTGTTTAAATGGAAGGTGCTGCCATTTGGTCTCACTTCCGCCCCCGCTACCTTTCAGCGGCTCATGGAGAAAGTTCTCCATGGGCTACACTGGAAGACCCTTCTCTTATATCTAGATGATATAATCGTGATTGCACCAAACTTCTCCACTCACCTGGAAAGATTGGCAGATGTGTTTGACCGGTTACAAAAAGCCGGGTTAAAACTCAAGCCCAATAAGTGCGAACTGCTACAGGAGCAGGTTCGTTACTTGGGCCATGTGGTCAGCAAGGACGGGGTGGCAACCGATCCTGAAAAAGTGAAGGCAGTAGAAGAATGGAGCTCGCCGAGAGATTTAAGGGACCTCCAAGCATTTCTTGGCACCGTCGGGTACTACCGACAGTATTTGCCCAATTTCTCTACAGTAGCCAAACCCCTCACCAAACTGACCGGGAAGAACACCCCCTGGAGGTGGGAACCGGAGCAAGAACAAGCTTTCCAGCAATTGAAAACCAGCTTGGTCACGGCTCCTATCTTGGGTTACCCCGAACACAAGGGTGCCTATGTGCTGGACACGGATGCCAGCAATGACGGATTAGGAGCAGTCCTTTCCCAGGTGCAAGAAGGCCGGGAAAAAGTCATATCTTACTACAGTAAGACGCTCAACCCCGCCGAACGTAACTACTGTGTTACCAGGAAGGAACTCCTGGCAGTAGTAAAAGCGGTGTGCCACTTCAGACCGTACTTGTATGGGCAAAAATTCAAGTTACGAACTGACCATGCCTCCCTATTATGGCTCTGTCGCAAGAAGGAACCAACTAGCCAGGTAGCCCGGTGGCTGGAAATCCTTTCGGAATTCCAATACTCGATTGAACATCGAAAAGGCATCCACCACGGCAACGCTGATGGGCTTAGTAGACGTTGCCCAGCCGATTGTCGACAGTGCCAACACATTCAAAAAAGGGACGGTGGGCCAACAAAAGAGGAGGTAGCAGGAGAGCCCACTCCTGGAGACACAAAGCCCTTGGGGCCCTCTAACACTGCAAAAACCCTTATCGGTGATACCGTGGGGGCGATACACGGAAGAGACCCGGCACCGCCTGATGCAGGGCTAGTCCATATGCAGAGAACTGGACAACACCCGGTGGCCGTGGTCTATGAAGCCGTTAGAAATAACCATGCTCTAACTCAGGAGCAACTAGACCTAGGAAGTCGTGAACTACGAGTACTCGCCCGTCGTCAATCCTCTATGAGGATTAGGCCAGACGGTGTCCTAGAAATCAGGATGGTTATGAACAAAAGGGCGCGGTGGTGTACCCTCTGCCCACCCGGCCTCCGAGGCACAACTATGTGGCAGACACATGCTCTGGCACACCAGGGCATAAAACGCACCCAACGAAGGTTGCTATTGACCTGGTACTGGCCAGGAATCTATGCTGACACCCGCAGACTGGTTCGGAGCTGCGAGGTGTGTCAACGTGCCAAAAGTGGGGGCACCCAGCCCAACCCTGCTCGGCAGCGCATGTACGCTGGACGACCATGGCAGAAATTGGCAGTTGATCTTGTGGGGCCACTACCGGAGACAAGGAGGGGAAATCGTTGGATCCTCGTCCTGACGGACCATTTTACAAGGTGGCAAGACGCACTAGCACTACCAGATGCCACGGCTACAGTGGTGGCAACCGCCCTAGATGAAAGGGTTTTTGCTTACTTTGGCATCCCCGAGCAGGTCCACACAGATCAGGGAGCACAATTCGAGAGCAGTCTAATGAGGGAGCTATGTTCATTGTGGAACATCGAGAAAACTCGGACCACTCCCTACCACCCTCAGGCCAATGGAGTGGTTGAGAGGAATAATAGGATCTTAGGAGATTCTTTAAGATCATTATTACTGAAGCGCCAGCCCAATGAATGGGACCTGTTGCTACCACAGTTGATGCGAGCCTTTCGGGCTACGCCCCATACAGTGACGGACGAGACGCCCAATTTCCTGATGTTGGGTCGAGAGCTCCGTTTGCCGGACCAGATTGCCTACCACCCTCCACTCTCGGACAGTCTGCCGGTACATGCCTATGCCCAGGCACTCAAAGAACGCCTCGAAGAGGTGCACCAAACCCTACGGGAAGGACAGACACAGATTAGGACCGAAGAGGGACAAGAACCTACCCTGTTTGCACCTGGTGATCAAGTATGGCTGCAGAACATGAGACGGCGTAAGGGAGAAAATCCGAAGCTCCAGGCCAAATTTGTGGGGCCTTATGAAATAGAGGAAGCCTACAGCAATCACACTTATTTAATTGCTAGGCATGGCCAAAGATCTGTACAGAACGGTTGCCGATTAAAACCGTATCACCCCTGCACAGACCCCCGGGGACAAGCCCCCGCTGCGCTGGAACCCACTCGACGACCTAACATGAGGGGGGCAGTGAGGAGAAGACAGCCGCGGGCCAGATCCCCCGAGTTAGAGCAGCTAACACCCCCAACTCGTCAAGAACGAGCCGGTACGGCCCGAACCCCTATTCTTGAGGATTCGGTGCCGCCCCCTGAGCCAGTCATGGCCGAAGCCGCACCACCCTTGCCGGAGAACGACCTAACGGCAACCCAGCTCCCGAGGAGAGCCGAGCAAGACAGCACAGGAGGACGCCCCCGACGGAATGTAGGACCACCCACCCGATACGGTGAAGCCTATTGTCACCAAATAGCGGAAGCCAGTCCTACCTACGAGGAAGAATTCCCTGCTCTGCCTCCACCGAATCAAGCTATCCGTCAATCTTTTCCCACTCCCTCCTGTTTCACCAGGACCTGGGACGCCTCCCCTAGGGATGCTGGGAGGCAGTAAGATGCTCTCCCCACAAACTTGACCGAGCACGGGTGTTGCTCGCCACTATTATTCTCTTTGCTAAATTATGTAATTAAAGACCAAAGAGATACAGTCTTTAATGGAGAGGGGAATGTGGTGGAATTTTATGTCTACTACCACTGCGCAAGGTCCCCCTGACAACTGTTGAGTGTTAGGCAAGCCTAAATAGAGCCTGGCACAGCCAGAACCTAAGTAAGTCAGCCGGTAGAAACCCTACCGGCCCTGCAGCATTCACTGCCTGCCCTGCAGCATTCACTGCCTGCCCTGCAGAGGTACCACCGGCCCTGCAGCACACCCTGCCGGCCCTGCAGCATGTACTACCGGCCCTGCAGTGCCATTACCATACCTATACCGGGTCGGTGAGAAAAGTTCTACGATAGCCTGAGAACCGAAATTAATACCAAAGGTGCAGGAGCCCGACTCTGCAACATAGCTGTCCTCAAACAAGACCAAAGCCAAGGACCACAAGCCATAAGGACCAAGAACCAGGGCTACTCATTGCACCACCATGAGTAAGCAAGATTGACTGAGAAGCTCCGCCCCCTACTTCTGGGCGCCCTTCATATTTAACCTCATATTAGCCAATGACTGTATTGCATATTTATATCTTATGATCTGATTAGAGTAAACACTTCCTGCCATTACTGATTTGTTGCCCCTTGTTTGGGCATATGTTTTAATTATGCTCTGCCTATAAAAGGCAGAACATTTCACTAGACTCCTTGTATTGTATTGGGATTCTACCTGTGCTTAAGCCAAGTAGCATGATACATTTACCCTTATTATACATTGCTGGTTACGCTGTGTAATAAAGTATGGTTTACTCAACAAGTCATTGAGTTGTACGTTTGAGCCGTGGGCTCCGGGAACAGTTGTGGAGTTGGCATACTCCTCTGTTGGAAGTTGACCTCTGGAGTGAGGCGTTGTTGGTGGACGTTTGGTCGGCCCCCCAAAATCCACTACAATAGTTAGGATGAGGTACTATCAATTTCTATTTTCATTAAACTATAACAATCTATTATCATTCATTTCAATTCTGTTGTATTGCACCATAAACAATTGTTTAACAGAAAATGAGTGAACATATTTGGTGTTGTTACTGCACAGCTTACTGCAATGTGATTACTACTAATAGATGGTTAGTGACTTCCTACTTGATTACGCATGTTTAGTTGTATCGAGTCTGGCAATACCAGCGTTACTATGAGCAAAAAAATCTTGGTGCTTCTCTTGCCGCCAAGGAACTCGCTTACTCTTAGTGACAAGCCTTAGAGTTAAAACTTGGCGACAATAGACTGAAGATGACAAACTTTCTTTGGTGCCACACTTAACAAGAAATTGTTCGTTGCATGGAAACATACGAACTGTCTAGTTACATTCACATTTCATCATCTCATGCATACATCTGCTACTATAAGCTGCCACAACCACAAAGTCAGCGTGGCTCAAAGGCAAAGCACTCAGTCTCAGGTCCAGATTCAAAAGTCTCACAAAATGGCTCTGATTTTTAGCAACTGCGTAACCTTTTAACTGTTGTAGATCCAAATATGTAAAAATCCACCTTTATATGACTGTATGTATACTATATACTACTACATATGCATTTATTACCTATTGTGCCGCACTTTTCCATAATTACACTGCAGTTATGCTTGTGAGACTGTAGTAGCGAGTCAAGCTAAGCAGCAACTGACCCTAACTTGAGATCCTGGTAAGCTTTAAACAGAGAAATCATTGAGTGAGTTAAACCTCTTTTTTGGATTCCCAAGCTCAGCTGTTCAAGAGTTTTACCTTTAGCTAGCATATCTTGAAGTTTACCTCATACCGCTGTTTGAATTTTTAATTCCTGTCTAATGTTTTGGCAATAGCTGAAATTTTCAACTGCTAATACTTAAGTTTATGTTTCAATGATTCATACTTTTCACAAAAATATAAGTAACTCACAACAGATTTAAACCCAGACCTGTCAACCTGTTCAGAAAAGTTCCCTGGAGTATTTTATGGAATTCAGGTGTTACCCGCGCGGAAAAACATTTTAGAAATTATTTTTAAAGAAGCTGTATTGAGCCAGCTCTACTGAAAAATACAAGGTCAAGAGAGAAGTCAAAATCCATTTAGTGATGCTTTAGGTAGCCAAAAGTATGCAAATAACACTTGAGCGGAAAGAAAATACCCCTAGTAATATTATTTTTAGTGCTAAACGATTGTGAAAAAAAAATAGGAAACCAACATTTGGAGTGCACCTTTCTTTCTTCAAAAATGAAAAATCTAAATATTATATCACGCTCAACTAATTTTGGGTTTACTTCCCTCTTTGTCTTTATATTATTTGTACCAAAACATGGAGACAAGGTATCCGAGAAAACAAAATTTTTATGATTTATACAGTTGCGTTATTGAAGCATGGAAATCCTAAAACTCATAAACAAAGCTCGATTTTTATGGTATGATAACAGTTGGGGCAAATCACCATTTCATCAAACCACCAACCAAGTCATCAAAAAAGCATCCAAATCAAATCAAATAGCTCAGCTAAATTTAAGACCAAAATCAAATCAAGTAAAATGGTAATCAGGTGTAAATCAAGTCATCAAAGTTTTACTCCCATGATCTGAAATCATTATCAAATCACAATTCAAATCGAATAACATTGTTGTTTATTATTTTATAATGATAAAAACCAAACTCAATAAAAATCAAAATGTTTTGTATCTACTGTTCTCACAGTCAGTTATACTAAGAAAACAAACCAATATTATTATTAATTAATACTTGTGAACTGAACGAAGATAAAAAAATGCTACCACTGGCATTCATGTTTAATTAACACAAGTTTTTATATAAAATGAATTATTATAACTATTTATAAACAAACAACAATAACCATAAACTATTATTTAAAGCATCATTATAATTATCAAACTATAATTCATAATGTAAATATATATATTACAGCAGTAACAGTAAAAAAATAAACGACCATAATAATTATTATAAATAATAATATTAATAACCATTTCTAATTCTAATAATTTATTTATGATTAATAATAATAATTTATTTCTAATAATAAAATTATTCAATAATAATTTATGATTAAATAAACTGTATATGATGTATTTGATATTTATTATCTGTATTATGATGTACAACAGCTAAGTGCAGATAGTCATAGCGGTTGGCAATAGACATTTGGTTGGCACATAGAAATATAGTTTGGGTTGGCAGGAAATGTGATTAATGTGTCATAGGTCAGTATTGAACTATTTCAATCGTTGACTCGATGCGTACTGCATTGTTGTAGTGAAGCTAGTTCCTTATGAGCTCTAACCAAGGCATGCTGTTTGACATGAGACTATTGTGTAACTAACTTTATACATCAAGTTTGATTGCTAAATATCTCGAAATACAGCACACTGCAGGCAAATCACAGAAAACAAATTGTTGAATGTTGCTAGTACTGCACTGAATACATTAGTGAACTATTTACTATAGCCACCGTGAGTTTATCATAATATTACCTAGTTTTATTATGACCTGATCATAATTATGAAGGAATAAAATTGTTTTTTGCCTGTCACTCATAAAATCCGGGTGGATGTAGGGAGCACTGGAGCAGTGTGGGAGGTGAATCTGTATTCCGGGTGGGTCCCGTGAAATACGGCAGAGTTGACAGGTCTGTCTGAACCGCTCCTGCCAGGTTGTACAAATGACACGACTTTTACAACGTTACCTCACTGAGTGTACACGCATAACACAATGCAATCACCCATTATAACAAAGTATGTGAATAATACAAGCGACGAGAATATAAAAACGCACTTCGCCACCCTAGCAATGGATATGTAACTGCTAGTCTTTTGGTTGTTGGTAGAGGCTACACCTTCTTGAGAACTAACATCTTATGAGCAGTTTTTTTAAATATCTATTAGACTGTGAGCCATATGTGCACTACTTTATTAATGTATTCCTTTAAAGGTCAGTCAATGAAAGTTGACTTTGGTCATTCTTGCTGTTTAAAGTTATTATTCACAGGAGAGCTCGAAACGGTTTTCTCTTGTACACTAACCAGCAGTATTATCCGTTGTATTCAAATATCATTATATGTCAGCCTGCTCTATTTTTCCCCGCTCCCCTACTCTTTCAGCCTCACCATTTTCACATCCTGCACCACTCCTCACCCTCTATCTTGCTTTACCCCTGCTCTGTTCCACCGATGCTCCACTCTATCATCTCTATCTCTCTTTCCCTAACTCTCTTCCCCAGCTCAATACAGAATATTAGAGGTGTTAGCTGTGCGCTGACCCATGTGTCTTTGTTCATCCAACATTCACTACTGAGACAATTAACCTAACAAAAAGTATTATGAAAGAATGGTGAAGTTTATGGATACTGGAAGGTAGTAATGTGAGTAATAAACCAAAGAGGAATTGTATGATTGAGACTTCAACCATCCCTCGATGGCAAGTTTAACTGTACTTAATTTGTCTCCACAGAAATGGTCAGAAATAGCAAACCAATAAACATCCTCGGTTTTGAAAGGAATGGCAAACCCAAATCCCACGATAGATCAATTTTCTCCAGTAACTTATGTCTTCCAATGTCGTATTGTGGATCACTTTAGTGCACTCTATTACAGTACCAACACCCCCACCCCTTGGACCTACAACCTTTCTCTACACCCCATGCATATAGACTCATTTTCTCTGAACCCTAAGTGTCTCATTCCCTCAACAACAGTAGCAAACTCCCCAACCAGAACAGTGCCAATCTACCCAGAGTAGCCAAAAACTCAAGGCCCTGAAAAACCGCTTTTCCCATCCCTACCCGTTTCATATGGGTAGAAACTGGACGATTAGATTAACAACAAAACCAGGATGTGGGATGATCAATACTCAACCAGTTTCCATCCAGCACGCACCAAAGAAACCCCTTTCACTTCCCTAAACATCAAGCTACCTCACTATAGCCTGAGCTACCCCCTAGCCACATTACATCATCTCCTAACTAATGCATAGGGATGGAGCCACTTGTTGGCACGGCTAATTAAGTAGGAGACAGATAATAACCAAACAAGGGGAGCAAAGGTAAGAGACACAGGCTACGATGAGAGGATGATGCAGTGATGGTGCAACAACCAGAGAAGAGGTGGAGCCTAGAGAACTAGCCGCAAGACTAATGATTAACTATTAATGTGTTTATGTTAGTAAATGAATATTATTTGATTGATTGGTTTTAAGTATGTTATTGTACTGATCAATTGACAACTACCTTATTTAGCACTGATACATCCTCGGGGAAATGTTATAACCAGACCAGCTTCTACAGTTTGGTAGAGCAACTCTAAGGCTCAGTTAGGATTGGATTCCTACCTGTATTGTACCTTAGAGATGATAAACTGTATTACCACTGGAACTGCTACTCATCTGTTGTGGCTGTTGACTAACCCTTGGAGTAGTGTGTTGTTGGAGACATTGAAGGAAGATACTAAGTGCAATCTCATTGGCAGACTTTGTAGCAGCTGGAAGCTGTGAGTTGGAGAGCAGGAGTTGAAGACTTTGAGGAGAACTCGGTTGCCAACAGCCAGCTGTTATAGTTATTACTAAGAACTTGGCATATTGCTGGCTAGCAATACACTGTAGTTGTGTCCGTGAACGTAGTGGAATACTTCGCAGTATATGAAACATAAATACCCAATTAGTAATTTATTAATAAAAACTTCATTGTACCTGATTACATTATTGTTATCGGAAACATTTAGCCCGAAAATATCTCTGGTTTGAGACAAAATAGCAAGTTCAAACTCATACCAAACATTAAATTAATCTAATGCGATGTCTTTATATCAGTTTTAATTTATCTCAGTGTAGCAGTTCAAGCGTCTATTTCTATGGAAAGACAGGCTCACACAAGTAAGCGAATGCGGGCATTCCCATTGCCCGCGCTCACATCTTTGAGTTACTAAAGCCACAATGGAGAAGTTTTATTGATTTGTATGTGCAAACCACAGGCAAGCAAGGTATGTAAAAGTTATTTTTTTAGCAAAACTATTTGCAAGCAATATTTCTTACTCGACAATCAATCACCAACTGAACAAAACTTCAGACATAATTGAACGATGAGCAGGTTATGCTAAGGAATAGTTTTGCAAATTATTTCCTAAACAAAGCAACTCATCAATAATAGTATTACATAACTAGATATGGGTTTGAGATTTTTCTTGAGACATTTCTTTCTAATACATCCGTTATTGTGGGTCAGACGACTTACAATCACCTAAGTTTATGCGTGTGTGCGTGTGTGTGTGTGTGTGCGTGAGGGTGCGTGTGCATGTGTGTGTGTGTGGGGGGGGGGGGGGGAGGTATTGTACTTGACACGAGTAAGGAAACAATCCTTAAAATTTACATTAGGTGCTAGTTGGTATTGCGTCAAGGGTGTGGAGGCATGCATTCTTGCTCATGCAGGTATCCTTTTTGGTGAATAAATTTTTTGGGCAGTTTTGAGCAACAATAATCCTCATACGGGCTGAGGTTTCGGGGTCACATGAAGTTGGTCTGTTGCACTTGTTACTGCTTTTTTGCAACATTAAGGGTATTCACGACCTCCGTTCGCCGAACACATTGCAATACAAATAATCAGACCGGCAATAAATTTAATCAATAAATAATAATTCTGTTCGGAACTCGTGGGTCAGCAAAAATTAGCTCACTGAATAAAGACAATAATCAGCAAGTATTTATTTATATTGTTCGTAGGTCGCGAATGAAACTGAACACTAAATAAATAATAATGAGCGAGTTGATTTTTTTCATTTTCATAGACGGGTTTTATATCCTTGAAAAATAATTCAAAATAATTGCAAGTTTTCAAGATTTACTAAATTGAAGGGTAGCTTGACAAACTATTCCACTTTGTAGCAGTTCAGATTTTATTATTTTAATGATTATTTTTAAAATTGGGAGTTATCTCCTTTATGGTTTGTTCGGTAAACTATAACATTTCATTGAATATTATGATGTTCTAATCTAATGTTCCGTTGCATACGCGACATAATGAATAACGAACACCTATCATTTTTTGTATTTTGTTCGACGAACAGGTCGCGAATACTCTTATTGTTTTCATTATTATGTTCTCAGATTTTTCCTTCAGTTTGGGGAAATAGTTGTCGCAAAGCTGTGCAAGTGAAAGGAGAACCAGTTTTCTCAGTTGCCAGAATCCGATTAGTGAATTCATCCTTAAGAGGATGGTGCATTTATGCATTCAAGCCTTGACTCTTTGTGATTCCATGAAACCAAGGGGAAACTTTCTCTCATTATATAGACATGCTGAAAGGCTCACACAGATATCAATTCATAAGAAAGGTTTGCAGTTGGCAATACTGACACAGTAAGGTTGTCTATTTGTACACAAAAATAGTAGTGATGTGGAACCATGATATCTGCTTCATCCGCTTGAAGTTTTTCCAACTGTTATTCATTACTGATGTGCTGTTCATACTGATGCAGTTGCTCCATTTTCCTGACCTATATTTACCTTTTTGATTTGGCTGATAGACAGAGATGTCTAGTCAACAGATGAGTAGAATTGTTTATTTCGTTTCCTGTTCTACTACTACTAATCAATGGCTACACAAACGGTTGTTTGTGAGCCTGGAATTTTATCTTGTAGAGCATCGACATGAAGTGATTATTTTTGGGTTTCAATAGCTGGGAGATGGAGCTTCTCTACTTCTTGATAGGCCACTCCTTGTTTTCTTTTCATAAATCCCATATTTTTGGTTGCCTTACAGACTCTAAATGGCTGGGAATGCTCTCTAAGGTCACTTAAGGGTGATAATTGCTCTAGCCAAGCTCAACCAAGATGAAAGCAAGACCCTGAGGAGGAATCAGATCTATTCCGATGTAGGCCTTTTACACCTGGCACTTTTCCAAAATATTCATCCTTTAACTTTGTATTCATGTCTTTCCTACCCTGCACTTCACCAACCAGAATCCATCAATTGGGGAATAGAGGTAATTAATTGTCATTTTTGTCCTGGACAAGTTGTGTGGCCTCTAAAGGGTAAGTGTGCGTTCTTTAGACTCTCTTTTGATTTTTGGGGGATCGCCATGTACAACCACAAAATCCATCAAAAGTTGATTGTGCAACAACAGTACCTTTTCTATCATCAGAAAGTTAACAGCCTATTCATGGAAGCATGAGGAGTGACTTAAAATGCCTGAATTATTGAAGTTGTACACTCCATAGTAGGGATGATAAAGAATCTTCTAGCATATAGTAATTTCTGTGCACTACCTGTTAGTTTAAGTATTGCAATGGGTAGTTACTATTTTAGCTATTCCTTACACACATATGGATCTTTCTTGACTCAGATTGAGCTGTATGGTCTGTATTGCTTTACTCAGCGGTGTGCAGGTATGAAACTGTGTTGTCATTTAGTGAGTTTGTAAATGCTACTTTCAATAATTGCTGATGACAACACAGTCGTTGTAGGCTTTTGATTATCAATAAAAACAGCTTGCTTCTTTGATTTATTTTTTTTTATTCTTCTTTCAAAGAAAAATTGCATAAAGTGTGCTTAAATACTACATTTGAACTACTGAAAAAAATGTATAAACGCAAATATAGACAACACTGCAATTACCATTTAAAAAAAAGGTAATTGTAGAAGTTGTACTGTTAATACAAGGTAGAAGTGATCACTGTAAATGAATCTTGGTAGTCGAGGTTAAATGATTAAGCAATAATGATTGCATTCACATTTTGAAATAAGTTAGCGAGCACTATTATTTTAAAATAAAATATGGAAAAATAGTCTACATTACTTTGCCAAAGCATTGAAACTTGTGAAGCAACAGTTTTTCTCTTTTTTATAAACCTGCTATATTGCCTGCATGTACTACTTAGTCTACGGAAACCCAAGTCAATTCTCAATTGTGACAGCCAGTGGTTGCATTTTGATGTGTCGAAACTGTTTAAACACAAAAATAATTTGGTGGCTGAAAATGGTCCGACCAAACAATAAGTGATACAATAAGTTAAAAGTGCTGCAGTTTTCTTATCATAAATAGAGATACATGAAAGTTAGCAGTTGAAAAATTGACAAATCGCAACAAAAGACAAACTATTACAAAATGTGAAGTCTTCTAAGCATAGGATAACGATTTCCAGCGAGTCAGCTGGCCACCTTCCTCACACCGTTGCGTCAACTTACTGATTGTCCATTCTGGAGGCTCCTCTCTATTGTCAACAAGTTCTCCTATGAAGCAGAAACATATCACTGTGGGAAGTTTTCAGGCTCGAAAATGTGATTGACACACCCAAGTTCTGCTTTGAGATGATTTCATTTTTTTGCCGCCAACTGATCAAAAAGAGGGCCTGATGCAACGACATGTATTCTCAAATAGACTTTTTCATATATACACTGAGGTACAAGAGTTGAAGTAATTGTGGTTGTGTTCCAGCAGAAGGAAAAGGATTGGGATTTGGAATATGTAATGATTAGGATTAATTTTTGAAAGAAGACAACTCCAACACATCACATCTAATACTCTATTGACAGGTCACACGCTGTAGCTGCTTTTATGGATGAATGAAGTGCTGTTGGGAAAACGAGAGGATTATGAACATGAGTTGGAAGCTGAGAAGGAAGGCGGGAGAGTAGGCAGTAGGTGGAGGTGGTGTAGAAGAAGAGTGAAGAAATCTAGAACTAGTGGAGCTTGGACAGCTAAGAAAACCAAAAGAAAAACTTCTAATAAATGAAATACTCACAAAATCACCTCCTCATTCAATAATAACAGTTTATCAAAATAAAAATTTGGCATTAATAATCATTCACTAATTATTAGGGCTGTTTGGATGCTGCGCTTTGCAACTTTATCAATAGAGTTTCTAGGAAAAGAGTGACCTTGCTCTTGACAACACCTAAAAACTACAATGATGTTTGTTATTTGGTTAAAATGTGAGAACTGAGATTAAATGACTACAAACATAGCAACAAAAGCCTGATTTCATCATAAAAGAAAAATGTATTTCCGTTTTTCGGTACAAAACTTCTTTTATCAAATACTGCAAGCAAAGAGCAGTCCTCATGGTCAAATTAACAGTCATTACTTTTACCACAAACAAACATGTAGCTTTTTACATCACTCAGGAAGTTAGATTTATTATAAAATTGTTAAAACTTTTTAGCTTTTGGTTCGTTTAATCAAATTAACCAACAACAAAGCTCAGATTGTGATTCCAACTAATTCTGCAGACTCAGCACTAGCCACCGAGACATAAAAGGAACCAAGACCAAGTAACTTTGCATCTAGTTGCGATAATAAACTAGCATATCAGTTATAAGTGAGTCCAAAATACAAAAAGTCCAATCTTCGATCGTTACAAAGAGTTACACATCATTTTTTCAGCTGCCTTGATATTTCCTCTTGGCTATTTTTCCTGGAGTGAATTGCAAGTACTTTAATGGTGATTGAGAGAAATTTTCATGGAAACTCTTTACCACATGCTTTCACCTCTTCCTGTGCAGGTCTCTTGACTTGTATGTTATCAAATATACCCTCTCAACATTTTGAATACTTCTTCCTATGTCATTTCTACCTGCACATCATTCTCACCATTGTCTACCTCTAAAGTTTTTTACGAGCAAATCCCAACTCTCGTTCTTACCCAAATTCCTTCTCTCAGGACCTAAAAGTTGTGTTTGTGCAAATGATATGGAATAATTTTGAGTTGTTATTCCTTGGAAACTGACCCTATCAGTTAGACATCACATTTTCTCTCAGAAAGGTCTGCGACTGTCTTTTCGGCCAGAAATTGATGGCATTGCCCAGAGGCGTGTTGAATCAAAAATTGTACTCGGGCACAGAAAAGAATCTTTGCGCAGCGCGAAAAATTTTTGTGCCCAAGTTGGGCAATGATGTGCCCAAGTAAAATGTGCCCAAGTACAGCAAAAATGTGCCCAAGTAAAACTATAATAAATAATTTTTTTATGTATAATAAGTCACTATTACATGTATTTAAGCTAGGATATTAAGCACTTTGTCTTTTGTGATTGTGGTTTTTAGTTAATTATTAATTAATGGTGTTGAAGCTGAGAATTACAACAATTATTCAATGATAATGTAGGTAGTAGTAGCACATGTTGTGGTATATCATTGTATTAGTTAAGTAACTGTTAGACTAAGTTGGTTTTATCTCTTCTAACCACCTATAACAACAAACGTAACAGCTACTACTACCTGTTACTTATTATTTAATTTATTTAATTTATGACATTATTTAGTCTTGTTTATGTTGTCATTGTTTGTTATTATTATTAATAATTATAATCAAATCATCCTGTTGTTAGTTATAACAATAATAAATAATGCTTCTCAAGAAAATAATTATATGAAACAAAATGAACAACATTAATAGGATAATAAATAATAAATTTTTAAGAAGTAAGTAAGTAGTAGTATTATTATATATTATATTATTAAAAATAATTAATTATTATTATTTGTTTTAGTAGTCTAGTTAAAATTAGTAGTAGTAAGTGTACTGCTTCTTGAACTTGAAGCTTTCCTGGCTCCTTCTTTGATTATTGCTCTCAATTCACACAGGGACAATACAATAGTAATATATATAGATAGATGACAGATACATGCACATCTCTCCCCACATTTTAAAATAAGTCAACAACAACATGTGCAGACTGAATAAGGATAGCCTGGACATGATCTCTAGCTACAATAAGGACCAGTTATTGTCAGTATCACAACAATAATAATATGGGGTCGACCTACCGGAACTATACCACCTAGACAGAATGTTTGATTGGAACAATAGACCTTGACATTCATATTCCAAGATGACAGCCCCCATGGAAACCATTCTCACAGTGCAATTTTGTTTTCTACTATCGCATGCTTTGGTCGAACTAGGGCACTTTTTACTTGGGCACATGCCAGATTAGGATTTTTTACTTGGGCATGTGCCCATTGTGCGACACCTTTCTGCATGCCCCTGGCATTGCCAGTTTTTAGTTGGATTTTGTACAGAGCAAACACAAAAAGCCCGAAGTATAACTGAAACAATTTTAAATTTGTAGTTGATTCTTTGTAAGAAACCTTGCAGGGCACAGCAAAACTTTTAACAGACTTACAGTGATCTAAAGAGTGGAGACTTGGCCTTGGGGTCAACTATGTAGCACTTTATGAGTTCTTAAGGAAGTCCTAGTAGACTGACTGTAAACAAACGTGCTCAAAAGCCTTTTGACTAAATTCACCTCAGACACATTCACTCAAGGATGCCATAAAAAGAGAGGCGTTTTCTCGTAGCATATGCAGGCTTACAGCACTGACATCAATCACCAAACAACAGGTTGAAAGAATTAGGTAAGCCAAAGCAAAAGAGAACGAAAGTTGCCAGGAACCTAAAATAAACTGATGAAGTCAAATCACAATTTTTTTGGGTGAGAATTAGAGTATGTTTGGATTTTCATCTGCATCAACTGTGAACAGCTTGGGTTATTACTGACAATCTGAGATTTGACCTAGACTCTATTATGAATGACAATAATATAGGTGTAAACATGCAAATGGAAGAATTCATTGCTAGTCTAAATACTCTTTCTGGCCAGATAGACACCCCCAATCTGTTCATGTGATGATCTATTGCCAGAAATTGAGCAAAAGCTTAAAACTGTATTGATAGGTTTAGATTTGGTTATAGCGAGGCTCCCAATACAATCAGGGATAATATTTCAGACCATACTGTCATGGTTGGCATTTAGCATCTCGGGGCCTGGTTTGAGTGCCAGATCGATAGCATTGTAGCTCTTAGGCAAGTGCGATCATTGCAAATGAACGGCATGCCAAAGGCATTTTGCACATTAGAAATACAGACAGTGAGTCTTGAAATAAAGTCAGCGTTGTACCAAAATAATTACTTGAATAGCAAGCAAGCTGCCATTTTACTTCAGAAATACCAAGGTAAAGCTTATAAAAGCATCAGTTTTAGGTTTATCAAGAAATTCCGACTACCATTCCCTCATGACATAAAAAAACTGTTACACTATGAGTAAAGTATGTTGAATCTATAGGTACTTTCAGCCTGAAAATAGATGGCAAAACTAAACTTGGATCTATAACAAAACAGTTCAGTAGCCATTTTGTAAAGCGGTTTTTGTATCTGTGAGGTAGAAATAGGCAAAAATTCTCCAGTCATACAAATCTTCAGTCTGTTTCTCGCTCTTTTGCATATTTATTATATATATATATTATAGACACTAAGAGATGAAATAGTAAAAGAAGGTAAAACTATTGGCTGACTACAAATTGTTTCATGAGCTAGAATAAGATGGAAAAAGAAAAAATTTCTAGGCACAATCATCAGGTAGGCTCACAACTGTAGATATATATATATATATATATATATATATATATATATATATATATATATATATATATATATATATATATATATATATATATATATATATACTAAAAGGTAAAATAGTAAAAGATGTTAAAACTATTGGCTGACTACAAGTTGTTTCATGTGCTAGAAAAAAAGATTGAAAAAGAAAATAATTCTAGGCACAATCATCAGGTTGGCTCTCAGCTGTAAAATGGTGGATTGTGCCTAGAATTACTTTCTTTTTCCATCTTTTTTCTAGCACATGAAACAACTTGCAGTCAGCCAATAGTTTTAACATCTTTTACTATTTTACCTTTTAGTATCTAGCTCCTCGATTTTTTTTTTGTTGAGCACTGTCTTACTTGCTCCAGTCTTGACTGGTTTTTCCATCTCTCGGGCAACTAATATTAATAATTAATTATTTATTATTTATTTATTTGATTGTTTCTATTTAGTCTAAGCCCCTGTGCACATCCTGTGCCCCAGTCATACTTTCACTTATATATATATATATATATATATATATATATATATATATATATATATATATATATATATATATATATATATATATATATATATATATATATATATATATATATATATATATATATATATATATATATATATATATATATATATATATATATATATATATATATATATATATATATATATATATATATATAAATAAGTAAGAGTATGACTGGGGCACAAGATGTGCACAGGGGCTTAGACTAAATAGAAACAATCAAATAAATAAATAATAAATAATTAATTATTAATATTAGTTGCCCGAGAGATGTAAAAACCAACAGCAGCCCACCCCGCTTTTTGCAAAAGGCTCATTTATCAGACTGAATGTTTTATCAAGAGAATGAGATGGCGTGCTTTTTTTCATCTCAACCCGCATGCCACATCTTCTGTGTCTGAGAGCTACGGGTTTAAATCTAGACTAGCCCCACCTACTATCAGTGAATTAAAAAACTTTGAATCCAAACTCATAGGCATTATTTCCAACATCAAATGGAGAATTTTATCCCATGCCAGAGCGTATTCCAACACAGATAAAAAATGTCACCTTTGTACGGCTGAAAAATTTTATATCATCTTTCAACCAGAGTTGTCTTCCCTCAACAGCAGGAGTGAAGTTGTCACCACCTGCCGACACTCTAATAAATTTACTCTCAGCCAGGCGTAGCTCTATGCCCTTAGCCACCTTTGACGCCCGTGCACCCTTACCAACATTTAACAATACGATCCTTGTGCACTTAATATTCTCGGTCTGAACTAACTGTTTCCTTTTCCACCTTTATTTTTTAACAGTGGAGAGCCGACCTGATGATTGTGCTTAGAATTATTTTCTTTTTCCATCTTTTTTTCTAGCACATGAAACAACTTGTAGTCAGCCAATAGTTTTAATATCTTCTACTATTTTACCTTTTAGTATATATATATATATATATATATGTATACTGTCTATGTTGGTACAGTATACAACATACATATTCTATGTATGTTGGTAGAATGGACATACAGGCATATTTTACACTTAGGTATACTGTACATGTAGGTAAAGTGCTAGTGTAGATATATTGTACAAGTAGGCATACTGTGCTTGTTAGTATACAGTACTTGAAAGTAAACCGCATATGTCAATATATCTTACATGTATGTATACTGCTCATTTAGGTACACTGTATGTGTATGTGTAGGTGTATTGTAAATGTAAGTGATGTGGATATATTGCTTCACCGCTTATATAAATATAATCTAGATGTAAATAAGTTGCACAGGTGTGTATCATTTACATGTAGGTATGCTGTGCATTCAGATACAATCTACAGTTATGTTTACCGTACATTTATGTGTACAATAGATACAGGTGTATCGCTCACATATATACACTCTACGCGAAGGTATATTCTACATGTAAGTATGTGGTACATCTAAGTAGAGTGTACCTGTAGCTATATATCACATGTAGGTATATTGTGCATGTCAGTATATTGTATAAGTTGGTATGTGGTGCATGCAGATACACGGTACATGTGGGTATATCATACATGCAGGTTTATAGATATATATGTTGTGCTGTTAGCTATTTATCACATGTAGATTTATTAGCAATCTATGCATACTGTACATGAAAATGTATTTTATTTGTATGCATGTATATCAACAAAGTTGCAATTGAAGTGCCCGTGTAGGTATATTGTAGATGTAGGTACATTATACGTTTTGGTATTTTGTAAATGTAGCGTACTGTACAACATAGCTACACGTATATATACTAACATATAGTTATATGTTTAACTTTCGATTCATTTTACATGTTGATATATGGATGTGTTAGCATAATGTACATGATTAGATTTTGTACATTTTGGTCAACTGTCTGTATAATTATATTTTACCTGTGCGTATCCTTTACTTGTGAGTACACAGTACATATAGGTGAATTATACATGTAGGTGAGCTGTACATGTACATATACTGTTAGAGTGGGTATATTTTGCATGTAGGTATACTGCACATTTAGGTACACTGTGTACGTAAATATACTCCAAGTGTAGATAAAGTGTATGCATATGTTCACCTAACTTGGAGGTATACGGTGCAGGTAGATTTACTATACAGCTTTATATGCTGTACATGTAGCGGTACTGTAAATTTATGTGTATGTTACATGTAGATACACTCTACATGTATGTATATTTTACATGTAAATACATTGTACATATAGGTATATCTTACATGTAGGTGTACTGTACAGGTATGTGTATGGCAAAGATTGTACATGTTTAAAGATGTGAAGCTGACTTGTTTGTAGACTCATGTATAGATTTGTTAATTGTTTATTATGCAAAATCTGTTCACTATATTCTTAGCAGATATGTTCTTTTGTTCACCTGAATGGTGTTAACTCATTAGAAAGTACGAGATGAAAAGTGTTATGTAATCATATCTTACATCTCACCAACTAATTAGTGTCTGGTATAATTACAGATGATGGTGATAAACAAGAACGACTATTCTCAGTGATTCTACAAGTGAACAAGCTTGTGATGCTAAGTTGATGTATAACTACTCTACTTGGAGATAAATTGTGTAGGTGTATATGATGTACATGTGGGTAGAATGTGTATGTAGGTCTGTATACTGTACACATAGGTATATTGCACGTGTTACTATACTGTACATGGTTGTATATGGTACACGTCGATATATTGTACATTTAGTTAGATTGTATCTATAATTATACTATATTGTACATGTAGATAAGCTGTACTTGCAAGTATATATAGACATGGAAAAATTGTCCATATACACATAGAAAAATTGTAAGTGTAGTTATGTTGTAAATATAGCTAGAGTGCAAACTTAGATAAATTGCACATGCAGGTATTCTCTTCATGTAGGCTAGTTGTAAAAGTAGGTGTATTTTACATGCAGATATCATAAACTTGCAAAATGAGTCTTATATGTTGGTTTATCGTAAATGTAGGTATGTATATTTTACATGTGTGTAGATTCACAACAATCAATCACTATAACTCAACAAAAACAAGAGCTTATAGTTAATCGTTTTTGGATCTGGATTAGTCAACTTATCTTAATGTGCTTTTTGTAATTGTTGTAGAGAGAGCTGACACTCACACACCAGGAATGCTTACTCTTCACCTGCTTGGGCTTAAAGTGTATTAATAAAGCTACATGTTATGTGACTTGCCTTTCATGAACTACCATGTTACGTAACTTGCATTGAACTGATGTAAACTACTTTGCAGTCTTACATGTATTGTTTAATGCTATTGATGCAAATTACCTTTCAATCAACTACAATAAACTGCAATCATACTCTGTGTCTTTTACTATCACCAATGAATTTTATATTCACGCTATTAGCTGCGAAACTTACAGCTTCATATCATGTGAATGAATAAATTCATTAGACATCACAAAGCTAATCATTTAACCGAACATGGCATGTGCGGACTAGTTTTTAGAAAACAGGTGCATCATATTTCAGTGCATTATCGGAATTGAAAAAATTGTGTTTTATTTTGTCTCCGGTCCTCATGTTGTTTCTTCCTTCCTAAGCAACAATCGATGAGTTCATTTGATAGTCTATCTCTTCACTATCCGCTTCAATCCAATTTTCAGATTTGAGTAAAAAGTGGGGAATTATTTTCAATGTCAATAAGAGAGTGTAGAAAAAAACTAATTGACTTTACATTTATATCTTTATTGAGAAGTTGATGATCGATTTAAACAAAGTGATCAATGGTTTCAGATTCAATTTTTATTTTCTGAAATGAAAGGTGGTACACCTGAGAAAAAGGCTGCCATGAACCATTAGAAATGATGGAGATGCAAGAAGGCGTGACTTGAATGCTGATCATTGTGAAACAAAGAGTATGCATGCATAAAGACACTTGAATAATTTGTAGCATATGCTCCAGTGAAAGAAAAAGTTGAAAAGCAAATTAGAAAGTTTGCATTTGCTATAGAGTTTCTTACAGTAGTTATGTGGCTATTGTGAAGGAAGTTGAAGTGATTTTTCATGTTTAAACTGAGAATAAATGAACACATAAATAACAAGAATGACAAAAACTGGTATAATTGCGTAAAACAAATTGATTTTGACACATGAAACAAGTTTGAACTGCAAATGCTTTGACAGCTTCACATAAAAATGTTTTGTTTTCGATCAGGAGGTTGATTGAAAATGTGCAGGTCAGAGGGCTAAGAAAGTGGAAAAGTCATTGGTTTGAAGTTGAATGCATCAAACGAATCACGACATCTAAAAGGTTATCGGGATGTTGGACATGTTAAGCGTACACTGAGCACTAGTTTATCAATTTAGACATTGATCACCCTTCTGAGCAAAGTGGTAAAAGTTGGTGAAGAAATTGTAAAAAAAATTAACAAAAACAGGAAGTAGAGGACAAAAAAAACACTTTTACAAAATGATGCGAGCCTTCAGTAGCTGAGAATTGGAGGTGCATAACTTAGTTGAGAAAAACTGAGAGTTAACTGAGATATATCAGATGTTACAGCAAATTATGGACGAGAATTTGACTCAAAATAATGAAAAAACAAATCGGGTCAATTTTTTGTGAATAAATGAAAACAATGGACATTTTAAGAATTCTTATGCATATTCAATATGTTGAGATTACATAGAGCACAAGTTCAATGTTTTACAGGTTGTTAACTCTCTAGAATCAAGTGTTATAAACTGGAACAATTTTTTCGCAAAAAAGTGAGAAAAACTTGACTTACAGTGCAAAGAATGAGCTTAGAAGAAAAATTGAGAAGGTTCAACAGCTGGTGATGAGAATTGCATAAACAAACTGTGAAATATTTGGAAGTAACATGGACAAATCAAGTGTTATAACAACTTACACTATAACATATACCAGAAAAAGGAAAGACAACGACTAAATCGGGAAAATTAAAGAGAACAGGAGAAGACAACCAGGACAGGACTTGCTTAACTCGCCTGAGTCAACATTTCATCAGAAACCTCAGCCAAAAAAGTCTTAGACCCTATAGCATCGGAAACTTCTTGGTGAGCAAAGTCTTCAACACGTAACATATTTGTTGTTATTCCGTTAAATTACAAAACGCGAATGATCCGTTTTCAAATTGAAATACCTATTTAATCATTCATTACTTTTTCATTTTTTTGAGGTTAATTGTTATGCTAGCTCATGTAGATCTTCATAAATGCTTTAATTTCAACCTGACAACCATCGATTGGACAAGGCTTTACTTCTGATGAGCATTCAGTAAGTGCTTTTTCCTTACACTCACTACAGTAAATGAGATGACCACATGGAAGAGAGATATGATTTGCAATTACTTTTTTTTCATGTGACTCAGACACACATTGAGCAAGTTTGCTTTGCTTAGTCTGATCTTTATCTTTTTTTAACGAATCAATTGTTTTAGCATCATTTTTTAACAGTGTTGACGAATTCTCAACAGATGTAAAATCATTTTCAAAAGTATGTAAGGCTTCAATCATAAAACCTATTCGCTCAAAAGGTTTTCCATTTAAAATTAAAACTTGTTCGATATCGTTTTGGCTGTATCCTAGTTTTTTGCAAATAAGTTTCATTTCTTCGGTGTCATTGTTGAGCGTTATTTGTTTTACTTTTTCTCGATATTTTTCAACCCCTCGCTTACACCTTTTGCCTTTGTCTGTTCGCATGTAAACATCCTCAACATACTCTTCACCTTTACTCCCGTGTAAAAAATAACAGTCAGGGAACCATCGACAGTGTTCCTCCCACGGTAGATCACTCTCTTCCCATTCTTTAAGTTCACCTGAGCAAAAGAAGCATTTTACACTATCTCCGAACTTAGTATAGTAGAAACCTGCATTGGAAAGGAGTTTCATGGAGACTTTACCCTTCCATTGTTTGAAACTGTCTTCTCTAGATGTTTCAGTAGCAAAACGTGGTGTACCAGCACGATCAATTGATATACCTAGAGGTAATACTTCTGCAGTTAAATCTCCTCTTCTAGTTTTTTGTTCTTCCATCGTATAACTTTTGACAATTGAGATGTTTTTCATTTCATCTGCAAGTAGTTTTCTAGGTCTATACACACGATTGTGAGTATTAAATCCTCTAACAAATCGACAAAACGAAAAACTTTCAGCATGTTCTTTCATCGGATGTTCATCTTCATCCTTCCAGTTTAGTAATACCCCTCGGCAAAAAGCACATCGAACAGCGTTGTCTTTTTCAAGGTTATAGAAACCAGCTCCAGCCATGTTTTCACCACAATGTTTACCTACTTGTCTCCAATTTGTAAGAAATGATTTTCTTCGATAACTTTCATCAAGCATTAAAGTCTCTCTTTCATAAAAAGAGAGTTCATTGCAAATGAACTTGAAAAAGTTCGTTGGGGAAAGTTGCGCAATAGTTTTTTGTAATTTTAATGACAAAAGACTACAGTGATTATCCGGATAAGTTGCGACGACATAAGTTATTGCGGTGGTATCAGGAAAGGTTCGTTGTAAAAACAACGACGAAGTAACGAGTAAACTATCATCTATCCATTCAGTGCAGTCTTTAGTATTTTTAAAACAATTCCGAGTTTTTCGCATTTCTTTTTTTTCATTATAAATAGTATTTGCTACATATCTGTTGTTTGTTACTCGACACATTATTTATATATAATATAAGTAGTAGCTTCAGTTATTACTCAAGTTGAAGTTTTGTTGGAAAGTTCTTTCCCTTTGATCTAGTTCGTTGTTATTCTAAAAAAAAAATGATAATGCTTTATAGCAAAAAATAAAAAAAAGACTAAAGTTTCAATTTTGTTCAATATACTTGAATTGATTACTATTGTAATAGAATGTAAATACTTACATCAGAAATGAAGACTTGTCTTTCTTTGAATTAAAATGAATGATATTCCTAGTTGTTTGAACTTGAGCTGCTTTCCATAAAATTCAGATGAAGAACGAGTACTTTTTTCATTTTGAAGTCCTGAAATAATAATAATAAAACATAATTAAAACTTACATACAACATTTTTTGATATCTTAAATAGTGAATAATCTTGTTTTTTTCAGAAAATGTCTTCACGTTTAAATTGATTACAATTAAAACAAAATATAAATACTTACATCACAAATGAAGACTTGTTTTCTTTGAATTAGATGAATTATACACATAGTTGTTTGAACTTCGGTTGTTTCTTATGTAATTCAAATGATGAAGAAGGAGTGCTGTAGTAGATGATGATGTAGTAGATCTTGTTCCTTCAGTTACTAACGATGAAGTGAATGCTTTCTGTATGAAAACAGTGCTTCTTATATAGCTTAAGTTGCACTGCTATGAATCAGCATTATTTTCATGTGGATAGAAACCGTTGCTTTCGCGGGAATAAATATTTCATTTTCATGTGAATGGAACCTGTTGCTTTCGCGGGAATAAATATTTTATTTTCACGCGAATACAAACCAATGCTTTCGCGGGAATAAATATTTTATTTTCACGCGAATACAAACCAATGTTTTCGCGGGAATAAAAATGTTATTTTCCCGCGAATACAAACCAATGTTTTCGCGGGAATAAATAACTTATTTTCACGCGAATGGAAACCGTTGCTTTCGCGGGAATAAATATTTTATTTTCCCGCGAATACAAACCAATACTTTCGCGGGAATAAATATTTTATTTTCACGCGAATACAAACCAATGCTTTCGCGGGAATAAATAATTTATTTTCACGCGGATGGAAACTGTTGCTTTCGCCGGAATAAATATTTTATTTTCACGCGAATACAAACCAATGTTTTCGCGGGAATAAATAACTTATTTTCACGCGAATGGAAACCGTTGCTTTCGCGGGAATAAATATTTTATTTTCCCGCGAATACAAACCAATGCTTTCGCGGGAATAAATAATTTATTTTCACGCGAATGGAAACTGTTGCTTTCGCGGGAATAAATATTTTATTTTCACGCGAATACAAACCAATGTTTTTGCGGGAATAAAAATGTTATTTTCCCGCGAATACAAACCTATGCTTTCGCGGGAATAAATATTTTATTTTCACGCGAATACAAACCAATGCTTTCGCGGGAATAAATAATTTATTTTCACGCGGATGGAAACTGTTGCTTTCGCGGGAATAAATATTTTATTTTCACGCGAATACAAACCAATGCTTTCGCGGGAATAAAAATGTTATTTTACGGCGAATACAAACCAATGTTTTTGCGGGAATAAATAACTTATTTTCACGCGAATGGAAACCGTTGCTTTCGCGGGAATAAATATTTTATTTTCCCGCGAATACAAACCAATGCTTTCGCGGGAATAAATAATTTATCTTCACGCGAATGGAAACTGTTGCTTTCGCGGGAATAAATATTTTATTTTCACGCGAATACAAACCAATGTTTTCGCGGGAATAAAAATGTTATTTTCCCGCGAATACAAACCAATGCTTTCGCGGGAATAAATACTTTATTTTCACGCGAATGGAAACCGTTGCTTTTGCGGGAGTGAAAATTTTATTTTCACACGAATAAAAACCAATGCTTTCGCGGGAATATCGCGTGAAAAACTGCTGAGTCATAGATATATTATAAAGAAGGTTTCACGAGATGGTTTTTCATAGGGTTAATTAGTACAGCTTTAGCTATTTAAGAACCACTGTTTTCACACAGAAAGCATCCAGTTCTACAATAGCTAACAAAGAAGCAACATCTACACAGCAACTACTACATTTACTTGAAACTATAGAAAGACTTTTATTCAATAAGGTGAGAATCACTAAATAATTCTTTAACATATATTGATAAAAAACTTCAACTAGATTTGCTATAATACTTCAGAAAGTTAATTTTATGTTTTAATATTTTGTTCTTATTAATAAAATATCAAATAGTTTCACCATAATGCATCAGAAAAATTATTATGGTTTTGATTATGTGTTTATTTTATAAATATCTAGCTAGTTTATTCTTTTCAAAATATTTTCCAAATCCCAGCCATCTGTTACATATTTTTTACTCTCTTTTCAGTTCCAACTTCTGACTGAACGCTCTGAATATGAATGAAGACCGTAATACTTCATTTCTCTCAACATTCGAACCATACTCTGATGATAAAGAAAATATCCCTCCTGATTCACATATAATAAGAAGGAAACTGAAAACAATTCGACCAAAGCCATGGGATTCGGATAGAAATAAAACGATTGACTATGCTTGGACTTTGAAAGCACCATCTCTTTCTCATCTTTCCTGCTTGTCAAAAAATGCTGCTAGTTTGCTCAATTCTTGCGATACCAATGACAGAGTAATGATTGGAAGGTTTCAACCACTTCACTTAAATCAAACACCATCACTTCTCGAGATAATCTCCATCGAAAGACCAACTGAGGATGTATATAAAAACTTATGCATTATCCGCTACAATGTCGAAACATTTGGCAACAGACGACAAGTAAGGTCTATGGTGAAAAATGAGAATTACAACAAATTAGCTCCAACACAACCGGATGTTCCAAAACTGGTGGTTTTTATGGGATTCGATTCAGACAAGCATCCAATCTTTCACCCTATCAACTTCCCATCCAATATTTCCCTTGAGGAAGCTAAACAGCTAAGTAGATTAATAAAAAAAAAAAACACCTAGTCAGTTGATCAGTATGGTTCGTATCGCAACACTCTCTCAATTTGCTGTTGGAAGTGTAATCAGTTTTGAATCTCCTCAAATATCAACTCAGTTAACATTACCTAATGGAGAAGTGGTGATGGATGCGCTACTGGTAAACTACAGATGTTTGCAATACGATGGTTTGATGATGGGAGTTCTATATATACCTGAAAAACATGCTAGCGACGTCAAACGAATTGGAACAGGAGTCATACTTGTAAGAAATCGTGAAGTTAGTAGATTTGGTTATCATCGACATGATATAATCACATTCACAGCATTACAAGCGATAGAAACGGCTCGAAAACCTATCCAACAAACTTGATGATTCCAACCAGATGAAGTACTTTTCTACAGATGAGGTTGTTGAGAACAAGGTCTTAGTGCTTTCAATGGGAGTGGGAAACACATCTTCTACATCTTTGAGAGAACCAACACCCCCTGGTGAAAACTATATTCAAAAAGAGCATGTCAGACAAGACAACATAGTGAGTATTTTTTATTTAATGTAAACTAACTGATATAAGTAATACTTCCAATTAGATAATATTTATTTATAAAGCAATTATTTTTTGTTTTGCTTTAGATAGAAGAGAGAGAATCAAAAACACTTGATGAAAATTATGCTCAAGAAAAAACAAACCGAACAATATAACTTGGTGAGTTACTTCCCTTTACTATATAATGTTAACTAACCAATGTAAAAAGAACTATAATTCAAATTCATGTAATTATTTTACATTTTTGTTTAATCATCCTATACTAATACATAACTTTTTATTTTAGTTCATTATGGAATCAAAAGTACATAGAACAGAAGTCTTCCTTCCTAAGTTATAACATCAGTACAACAATGACGATATTGTAAAGAAAAAGACTATCATCCATTGATTGTCATTACAAGTTGTAGTGCTTTGTATTACTTAGTATTTACTAACTCTAGCTATATTATACAAGAATATTTTGCTACTTATTATGTAATAAATGTATATAATCATATATTGATTCAATGTAGTTATATCTCCTCATTCTTCTCTCCTCTCTCTCAAAATATCATATGAGTTCGAGTTATGTAAAAAAATTATCAAAACTTGAATGTCACGCATTCAAAATCTATATGCTATAAGTTCAAATTAAGTAAAAAAATAATCAAAACTCAAATGCCACTTAAATGCCACTCAAATACCTCTCAAATGAAATACAATATAAACTCGGCGAATTCACCCAACGTCGTAACTCATTGCATAACCCCCAAGGCCAGATCCACAAAAAAACACTTGGTAGGGAGATCTGCTCATATATTACTACTAGTATGTATCTTGTTTCACGATACTGATCAAATGCTTGAAAAAGATTCTAATAAGTTTATGTTCTTCTGTTTACAGTTGCAGAGCCCATACAAGTAGTAAGATATGAGCAATTCAATCTGCTTGGGTTTTGATTGAGGGTGCGATCGGAGATGTTCGGTTGACATCAGTATTTATTGTGTGACTTATTAGTGTAAATAAATGACGACAGTAGGGCTATTATTGTTTTTGGCATTTTTTATCCCTTGTTTTACCTTTAGCATGTGTAGGTTTTGCTCTCCTGAACTTTTTAGTGTAAGATGAACAGGTTAGGTTTCCTATGTTATTGGGCGATTCAATTTAGAATCACCCTCTGGAGCTAACCTCCGATTTACAGCCCCTGTTAACACGTCATTTTTATGCACCTGTATTGCTCAGTTGAATGTTTTGTTAAACTTATTTGTTGAACGTCCAATCCCGGTAAAGATATACCATCTTTCAGCATGTCGATCCCGCAAAGCTCTCCAACAATCTTCTCCGCAACTCTCTTCCCATTTGTATTTTCAAGAACTCAGCAATTCTTTTTGACAGACTCTCCAAGTCTGCCTGATTGACAAACATAATGCGGATCTGTATTCCTTGATAAAGAAAAACATCATCGGAGGATCCAGTCTGGTAATGCAGAGACACCAGAAGAAGGGACTGACGATAATTAAGGAACATTGGCTTGGAAAAGAAGCAAAAATTTGCGACAGGATCAACGTAGTCGATGCAAACCCTCTCTACCTATGGTGTATGATGCATTCAACGCTTACCGGGTACCTTCGTAAAAGAAACATTGAGAGGTTCTTTGTTGCCGATTTCGTAAAACTTAGCAAGTTGGCACACAGCTGGCTACAGTACCAAATGCTTGCATAGAAAGTCAACATCAGACATCATCTCAACAAAGGAGAAGTTGCCGCAGACAATGAGGTCTCCGCATCGATGGATTTTGTAATGAAACTCGACTCGTCTTTCAGTTTCATGGAAGCTTTTGGCACAAACACACCTGCTATTTCAACAAAGCTAGACATCCGGAGCTTCATGCTACTAGAAAAAAATCAATGGCTCAGTTATATAAAGACATTTTGCAAAATAAAGAGTATCTCTAAACTCTAGGTTACACAATCGTCTAAGTCTGAGAGTGTGAATGGTTGACTCGCCTAAAATTATTTTACAGAACTATGAAAATTTGTCAACATTTTTTTGCGATTCTTTCTTTCCCAAACGATTTGAAAAAAAACTACGTGAAGAAGAAGCGGTGAAGAGAGTTTGATCAGAAGGTTTCTTTGGTTTGTCGAATGTGAAATCAAAGTTCCTGAGGATCTAAAAGATAAATTTTCCAAAATGTCCTCAATCTTTAAAAACACAGTGCTGAGCAGAGAGCACTGTAGTGATGAGATGGGAGACTTTGCAAAAATTGAAGGATTCCTAAGAACCCCACAACGCTGGCTATTCATAAGCATGTTTGGAGAAAGGATGTTGTTAATGAGTTTGTTGTTGAAGTGGTACTTGAAAAAGAGATTAAAAACCTCCAAAGTCTGGCGGCTCATACAATACATCCCTATGAAAGCTTTCGAGGCTTTTGGAACATTGGTGTCGGATGCTTAGAAAATGGGAGATAGGAATCCCAGTCATGAGTTGCTCGCCACTACCAGTAAATTGGTGGGAAATGCTGCCTATGGAAAACAATCACCGACAAGCAAAAATAGGCAAAAGTGAAGTACGTTGATGGCTCCATAGCAACTTCAATCCACATTAGAGGAAACAGATTCGTTTCTATGGAGAAGATATCAGAGGAGTTTTACAAATCCATTAGCGCTATAAAAATGGTACGTTTTAAATCCTAATTAAAGTCGATACAAAAAAAATCATTATGATATTCGTTTCAGCTGAGTATGAATGTTCTGGTGCATTTGGGTTTCTCTTTACAACAAAACGCTAAGCTGAGAATGCTGCAGTTTTACCGCGGCTTTATAGACAAGTAAATAACTTGCAGTTTTCATCTATTAACCTAATAGTCATTTAAACAGTAGTGATCACTGTAAAAACACAATGCCCAGTTATTTCTAATTATAGGTAAACGGATAGACATGGTTTCCAGTATGCAAAAACGTACACATATAACGCGGACATAGCTTTGAGCTAATCCTGAAACACATTGGTGAAAGCGGATATGAAAACAAAGTTTTATGCTGATTACGCCAATTGGGTTCCTCGCCCATGCTGGGATATACTTACGGATAAAACTTTTGCAGTTAAAGCAACAGGTGTAGAATGGATTGTATGTGACTGCTGTGACAAAGTGTTAAAACCTGGAAAAAGAACACCCGGGTTGTTTAAAGAGGAATAAGCCTTATAATAGGCGTTATCTCCCCAGGGCTCACTGCGCATGTGTTAACATTTTGAACATTTCCGGTGGCATAATAGAAGTGATTTATCTCGGTATTATTATTAGTATTGTGAATCATCGCTTGTCGGTACATTTTAAACATAAACTCTATCATTGTATGGTTGTCAGAAAGCTCAGATATCATTGAAGGTAAGCTGTATGCTATTTCTTCAGTGCATCCCGCAGAGTATAGGACTGCACAGGGCCAGAGTAGAATCAAGCAGTAGGAATTCTGTAGTCGTACAATAGTGACCACCTCTATACGACTAAGCTTACTAGACTGTGAGTTTGACAACGCTGTTTTGTTATTTCCAGGGTGCTGGGTGTATTGCCACGACCTCTCACATTTGCACTCCTCAGTTATTTATAAGAGTAGCCTGAGATTCTAACTCTGCTGACAACAACATCATTTTCGAGTAACAAGTGAGACAGAATGAAACTTTTAAAAAAATAAATTATTTATTAAATATTTCAATTTTCAAGTCAGCAGTTTAAATTTAAATTAGAAGTTAGAATGTTTTTTTTTATTACGGTAACAGGCCTGATTTGTCCATTACTTTAGTTGATGTTTGAGTTGAGAGTTGTCTTTTCCAACAGATTTCAAGTATTTGTTGTGGGATTGTCTTCTCTGAGTTTGGCCTAGGCTCTAAGAAATTTATTGGTTTACGGCATTCCACCTACCGCCTCCTCATTGCAGATTCTATGCAGCTTGGTTTTAAAGCTAGTCTAGCTAGCCACAGTTTATTATGTTTTAACGCAAACCCGTCAAGAAAATGAAAAGGTGAAAAAAATATCTTCATGTTCCCACTCTGAACATGCATTGCCTGGCATAATGACTTTTCTTTTATGGCAGTTGGGTTGATGTGAGCACTGAATCGTAGTGGCGACGATCAGTTGCTACTGATCGATCCTATTATTACTATTGTTTTGTTATTATTTTTATTGTTATGATCAATGATCATTATTATTAATTAATTATTATTATTTCGAAAGTTTGTTGGTATAGTGACAGTCAGTGACAGTCATATATATCATAATAATTATGATATATATGACTGTCACTGACTATACCAACAAACTTTCAAAAGATAATAAGTAATTGTTATTAATTAGTTAGCTTCTATTATCTGTTGTAACTAAAACAACACACTACACACACAGTAAATACCGTGTAGTAGTGTGTTGTTTTAGTTACAACAAATAGAAGCTAACTAATTAATAACAATTATTATTATAATAATAATAATAATTAATTATAATAAATATCAATAATAAATAATATTGTCACTTATTAGTTAAAATTTTATTAATAATTATGGTAATGAATGGGGGAATTATCACCAGAAAGTAGTACTAATAGTAGATCAAAAAGAATTTGGTTATTTACTATTATCATCAGTGAATGATGATGAAGAATGATTTTAATAATAATAATTATAATCATAACAAATTTTAAAACCTACAGTCAGTTCTTTGATATAAAATTGACTTTTACTACTGTTTATCCTAAACAGTACTATTAAATACAATGTTATAAATGCTTATAATAATGTTATAAGTAATATTGTATTTATTCAGTATTGTTGTTTTATTAATATTACACCTCCTAGTGTTTATGATCATTGTATTATTATAATTATTATTTATATAAAATTAAATTGTTTAGCGCTGTTTTCTTACTATTGCTGTAAAAATAGTAAAACAACACTAAATAAATATTACAGCTGATCCTTAGTAAGTTTTGATAATTATCATTCAGTTAAAAATTTTTAAATCCTAGTTACTGTGTTAGTGCACAACTTTCTTCATGTTAGTCTGTGATGTTTTAGATAATTCTAGTCTGTAGAGTAATTTCTTGTTAATACAATGACACGTAACTTTCCCATGTCACCACACTAACACTTTATCAGAACAAGTTTTAGATATTGTTTTTAGTCGAAAAAGTGTATCGGCAGCTGTCAGATTTCCAGGTAACTAGCTATGTTCACTCACTCGTAAACACAATCACATGTTATAAAAGTTATGGTTAATGAAATTTTTCCATTTGCTAACCAGTTCTGTATTTCTTATGAAAGCTGAAACAACAGCAGCTGGATCACATAGCGGGCTGATTGCAAAACTATCCTAATAACATTAAAATTTGTCATAGACAAGTACTTTTGTTATTAATAATCATCGTTATTAGTCATAATGACGGATGATGAATAGTAGTTGTTCTGGTAATAATAATTTGATTCAAGTAATACTTATTAGTATTAACAAAATATGGTTCAGCATGCTGCTCTATGATTATTAGTTTCCCATCAGAGCCGTAGCCAGGATTTATTGTCAGAGGAGGCAATCACCCACACAAGGCCGGGTGGTCCAGGGGGGAAAGCAATTTTACAGGTTTTACGATAAAAAGACAAAAAATCAAAGCATTTGCAAGAGGTTATATTATGAACAAATTTTGAGTGATTTGAAACGTCTATGAGCCAAGTTCATATGAATACATGGCATGATGTATATACATACGAAATATTTGTATGCCCACACAGATGAGACAATTTTTTGGCGTTGTTTCACTACATATCAATGAATGAAGTTAAGCTGAGAGAGGAAAAAGCTGTGGAGCCTCATATTACATAGGTAGTTAAAGATCTATTGCTCTATTCTGCAGTCATGAACCCGTTGCAATTAATTTGTTCCATCTTTCACTCCAATAAAAAGAACTTGCAATGATGGTTACGTTAGACAAAGTTGACTGCGTTTTGATTGGCAATACCAGTAGCAATAAGTTCTTGTTAGAAAGTATGTTTGTGAGCAATGTCTGCTAGCTAGTATAATTATCTTTCTTCCTTGCTGATAGCTATTTATCAGAGGTACCAGTACCCCATAGCGAGTGCCAGGATGTATGTAAGTTTACTACTTAGCATTTGCTAAGTGTCCCATAAAAATAAAGTTTATCCCTAAATTTTGTGTTGATGGTAGTGGTAGTTGCAGTGATAATCAGAACTATAATAATCGTTTAGTTACCAGTGGTAACAAATTTATTGCTATTATTAATGAAAATAAAATGGCAGGAAAATAATAAATAATGAAAACGTCAAATAACTCAAGCAAAGAAGGGTAGTAGTAATTAACATGATTGTAGGATTTAGGTATTTGTAAATAGTGCAACATTTCTCCTACTACCACTACTCAAGTATAAAAGAATGAATAGAGTAGCTTAGCAAGTTGTGTGTTGCTGTAAACTAATTATTATTTATCATAATGATGATAATCCTCATTTTTTTCATAAATATTGTAATAGAACATCAATATTATTGTTAGCTGTGAAAAATAATAATAGCAGCAATAAAAAATTATTATAATTTACATTATTATTAATTGTAGTAATAGATATATATATAATGGAGCTGCTCAGTGAATTAAATAGATTAACAACTTTATTTCAGAGTCATTATAATAACAATTCAATAAATAGTATCATTAATTTTCTGTAATTTTATGTTAATGTTATATTATTTTTACACATTAAATAATATATTATTTTATATGATAAATAAGTCATATATATAGATATATATAACTAATAACGACGATAGTAGTTGGTGTTAATGTTATTTATTATCATAATAATAATAATAATAGCACTAACAATAATAATTATTATTATTAGAACAATAATAATAATTATTATTGGTAACTGTTATTAATAAAATAATATTCAATGGCAATAAATAATAATTAGGTATACAAAATAATGATTCAAAAACTAAAAGAAAATATTGAACTAAATAATTATTTGTTGTTAATACATAAAACTATATAAAAACTGGTGAAAAAGTTACAATAAAAGAATTAGATGAAAACCTAGATTTTTATTTTCTTGAGTTCATATAAAAATAATTATTTATTATTAACATCAATTGATTATTATTATTTATTTTTTTACTAGTTCTCATTTAAAATAAAAAACAACACCTTTGCACTGTACCCTGAACTCTCTGCAGTGGAAACCATAACTAAAATGCAGCAGACAACAGTAGTCATCCAGAAAAATTTAAAAATACCTTGAAAAACTATTTGGCAAAAATATTATTGCAGTAAGAAGCACTCAGGAAATGGTATGTTGTAGTTTGAGACTCTAATGCTCGATTGGGTTTTGATGATAAGCAACGTGATTACAGTAACAGTATTAGAACTAGCGCTACGTGTGTGCAATAACGGTAATCCCTGAGGAAATACCAAGTACTGGTAAAAGCGTGAATTTTTGGGAAAATCCGTTTTCTAAGTTGTAAATTCCCATTCTTGCCCAAACTTTCAGACGAGGCAAGAGCCTCGTCTTGCCTCAATGTGGCTACGGCCCTGTCCATTAGTTGCATTTCAATAATGCTGTTGATCTAACTGGTATATTATTAAAATTGGTCAGGCATAAACCAAAGGTTATTCCAGAGATAAATTAGAATTTGGTGCTAAAATTGTTAATGGTAACTGTTAGTGGTAGAAATAAGATGAAATAATAATTGTCCTCCGTCCTAGCCTTTGCAGTTATGCTAATATAATAAACATTGCTTGTGACATGGCTAACGCACAAATGCCTACTGCAAAAAAAATTACTGTGTCGTCTTTGAAAAAGATTCACAAAATGAATAAGTCACAGTACTATAAACAATGTATTATTCAAGTTCTCACTTAAAGTTTGTAGTTGCATGAGAAAAAAAAGTTTACGATCATTTTTAGTTATACTTTTAGCTACATAATTCAATGTGTTTTCTATTTCTCTGGGCTTTGCTCAAAAGATAGTAAACAAACTGCTTTTTCCTCATGAAAAATTAGCTAATGTTTAAGTATATATTTTTTGGGAATGGTTTTGCCCATCTCATCTTGCACCCATGACGCTCTTGAACTAGCTATAACACAGAATAACGTAGTATTTTTTTTATTATCATCAAGATTACATTGTTATTTATCATGTTGCATTTTGAATATTGCTCCATCTTTGATAATTAAGACATTTTTTGTTTACAAATAATGATGGTTTTGATTACACTGCCTAAAGCTACGTTCACACTATGCGATTCTCGGCCGAGTGGGAGGAGCAAAAAATCGGCTCGCAAGTGTGAACAGTAAAATCTTAACGATTTTACAATCGGTGGCAGGTTTTTTTTCATCGGGCAGTGATGGTTCTCTGTACGATTATTGGCCTGTCTAGCCAATCAACATCCACATCACAGCGTTTCAATAAAATGCTTTTTAATAAACTTGCAGCTGCTTAATAATTATTATTTTAACCAATTTTAGACTATTTTTTAATATTTTCCTGATCAACTGCAAGTCTTGTTTACTAGTAGAATATTAAGGTGGGTATACTAACCATTATCAATATAAATAGAAAACAAGAACCAGCGCCATGATTATAATAAATAACTGCATTGAAAAAAGTTATCATTTATTTATTATTCATTATAATTAATTGAGTATACTACTTACCATTATTTATTATTATTATTACTTGTAATTAATTTCTTATTATTGATGAGTGAAGAAATGGTATAATTTATTTAAATATCTGATAATATTAGCTATATTATTAATAATAATCATTAATAATAATGTTCTGTAATTATCAATTAAATGCGGTATCTTGACAACATGTCAAGGCCGTGCAATATCGGGCACAAAAAATCGCAAGTGTGAATTCTTCTAAATAATCGGGAGAGCAACTCCCGATTCCTCCAGATAATCGCATGGCCGAGAATCGTATAGTGTGAACGTAGCTTTAGTCGTTCTGTTTTGTACTACAAGGGTCATTTAAATATAAATTGAAACATGCAAATTTTTAGCATAGTATTAATTCAAGTATTTTTTGCAAGAATTCATAGCTAGAACCAGTAATTAATTAGTATTAGTAGTAGAAAACTCATCAGGGATGCATCCAAACAAAGCGTGGTGGCAGCTGTTTTTAGAACAAAATTTATTATTTTTTACATATACAAGTACTATTTTATTATGCATAACTGAAAAGCGTGTGAAAAGAACTTCAGTTTTATATATGAATTACGACAGATACATTAATACGTCTGCTAATAAAAAGGCGAACGAGCATCATCTCGTTGAAAATAAACAATGTTCAAAGAATGTCCAAAACTTATGCATTAATTGCCATCGCTATCGATTGAAATCGTGCCCCGCAGTAGCTTCAGGTGCAAACAATTATTGCTACATCTCAGATGCCCCGCCATAGTAATGCGTGAATGATCTCCTATTTTTGTTTTCAACTTTTTATTAGTTATTACAGTTAAATTTAGTTTCAAACCCCATCAATTTGCTATCATATCCAGCCGAGTAATTAATTTGTCTAGCACAGTGGTTCTTAACCTTTTCATTTCCATCTCCCATTTTCAAAGATCTCAATTGGTAATTTACCCCCTACATAATTTCATGCCTTTTTGAGGTTATTTTACTTCTTGGGACTCTTTGATCACTTCTGTACTAGTACATCACATATGAGTCTAATAATATATATTTTATTTATAGATAACTACTGGTATTTTTTGGCAAAATACTTGTAGTATGAATTATAATCGTTATACCAATATTGCAGATGTATAAACGAGGAGACAAATTCACATATCATAGCTACACCATGAGCAGTTATGTTATAGCTACACTATGAGCAGTTATGTTATAGCTACACCATGAGCAGTTATGTTATAGCTACACTATGAGCAGTTTATGAATCGCAGTCACTTAGTGGGCCTTTGCTGCAGCTGCCTAGATTTTACCAATTCTGATATGTTAGGGGTAGTATGCGATAGAGCACATCTCAAGTCTGCCGCTGCATCAAGCTCATTTCGTGCTTTAGTTTTGATACTGGCCATTGCAGAAAAGCCTGCTTCACATGAATATGTGAAAGAGAATTGCAGGAGGATTTGTAGTGCTTCCTGACTAGTTTTTGGATATGTACTGCTGAATTCATCAACTGTTTTTGTTCGGAACTCATCTTTCATGGTAGAATCATTATAAAGCTCCAAAAATTCTTCTTGCAATTCCTCAGGAATTTCCTCGACACAGCGCTTAAATGGGTCTCTTGCCAAATTTTTGAGAGCCTCTTTGTCGTTGTTTGATTTGGGAAAGTATTTGTCGAGTTCATCGCTCAAAGCAGCCAAATGAATTGTGACTCTCTCAGATAGCCAGTCAGGAACACTTTCGTCTCTGTTTTGCAACAGTTCATTTAGGCATGGAAAAGAACTAAGATTGCGTTTGCTCACACGGCTGCGCCATAGTTTTAGTTTGCGTTGATGTTGTCTGCTGCTGTTAACACATTCTTATCACGTCCCTGGAGTTTCTGTTTAACTCATTAAGAGAGCTAAATATGTCCACCAAATAAGCAAGACTAGGTTCAAATTCATCAACGGTCATTGCAGATATGAGGTTGTTCTTCTTTTGAGTATTCAAAAACTCCAGAACTTCAGCTCTCAGTTCAAAGAATCTTGCCAGCATATTGCCCTTAGAAAGCCATCTAACTTCTGTGTGAAATATTACGGAGAAATGAGAAGCATTGAACTCTTTAAATAGCTTGTGAAAAAGCCGTGTATTCAATGCAGATCCTTTTATGTAGTTGACAACTTTAATAGCCGCTGAAAGGTTATCTTGCATGGACTGAGGTAGAGTTCTACCAGCAAGAGCTTCTCGATGGATGAAGCAGTGTGTACGTTCTACCAAAGGATTCATTCTTTTCACCAGTTCAACAAAACCTGAGCGGCAACCTAACATCATAGGGGCGCCATCGGTGCAGGCTCCTACAAGCTTATGCCAGTCCAATTCTTCCTTTTCAAAGAAATCTGATACCAATTGCATAATATCAGCTGCTGTTGTTGTTTGTTGTAATGGTTGACAAAAGAGGAAATCTTCTTCAACTGTATTTTTACAAACATACCGAGCAAACACTATCAATTGCGAAAGATTTACAACGTCTGTAGACTCGTCAAGCTGGATAGCAAACATGGGAGAATCTTTGATCTTTTTTACCAACTGGGACTGTATGTCCAAAGAAAGCTCATCAACTCTTGATCTGACAGTATCATTTGAAAGAGCAATATCAGCTAGTTTTCGGGAGGCTGATTCGCCAAGCACAAGCTTCGCACTTTCTGACATGCAAGGCTTAATCAGAGCTTCACCAATTGTGTGTGGTTTCTTTTCTTTGGCTATATGATATGAAACAGCATAGGATGCCTCCATCACATTATATGTATGTTGATGAATAGCACCAGTAGCATCTAGTCTCACTCGTTTAAGTTGCCGTTCTTTAGCTTCAAAGAAAGCTTTTTCTTTTTCAGCATGTTCTGGATGCTGGCTGTTTAAATGCTGTCTTAACTGACCTGGTTTCATAGAACCATTTCCAAGCATTTTCAAACACAGCACACACTGTGGTAGCTAGACTCCTTGTTTAGTAAGATATGAAAAGCCAAAATTTAGATAGCTGTCATCATAGTTGCGCTTTTTTAAATTAGTCGTGGTCACCTGTGGAATGGAAATAGACACCTTTTAGATAAAATAATGAGTAAAACCAATTCCTGTTTGTTAGTTGTTACCTAAAGTGCATAGTTTTCATGTTTGTTACCAAAGAACATTGCATAATACATTGAACACAGGTACTAAAATTCAGAAAACATCTTAAAGATAACTGCTTACTATTACATGTAAAACTCACTGACTCTGCTTGTAAACAGGTAATGCTTGTTACCTTTTTTGCATGCAAATGACAACAATAATGACAGGCCTAGCCAGGCTAGCCTAGTAGTTCACTACTTACATATTAAGGGTGCATGGCTCAACTAAAATCTTTATACGTGTGCATGTAATTACAAGAGGAAATGATGCAATGCTGACTAATCATTAATCAACCAATTGGAAAATACCACCACTGGGATGCATGCTTTTGCTGTGCATCACACACATTGCATGGGCATTTACAGTTTACAACGCTTATTCTGTTGGTACAATATAGCAATACTTGAAAATAGGCTATAAAAAGATTATTAATATGAGACAAGAGAATTTACCCCCCGTATTGTTCAAATTTACCCCTGGGGGTAAATTTACCACCATTTTAGAACCACTGGTCTAGCAGGTGTTGTTGGTGCCATGCTAGATTGTTATAATTTTCAATGCTTCAAAGTATTTTATTTGCTTTTGCAGTTGTTAAAATGGTCATAATCACTTATTATAATATTAATAACAAGTAATTTGGTATGATCCATGGATATTAATATTTTTAGTTTTTACCAGTCAATAGTTGCTGGAGTTAGACGCTGATCTGGCGATTTATGTTAGTTTATCAAAGTGATGCCCTCTCTGAGTACATGCTGCCTTCCGATGTTATTTTTATTATAATAATCCCACATTGATCTGACTGTTAGACCTACTATTTTTATCACTAACAACATCATCAACTCATGAATAATAATAATAATAATAATAATATCAATGACTGTTGCGAGTATTGTTATTATTACTTGTGGTTGATAAAAATCATAATTTTTCTTGCTTTGGATAATAAATACATGCCATCCTTATTAACAATTAGCTAGGTATTCTCATTCTGAAGCAAAAACATGGAAAGTCTTTTCGTATGGATGTTTAGAATGAGAGTTTTGACTTGTTTTCTAAACTTACGGTCAGAATATTTCAAATAACTTGGGACTCAAAACGAGTAGACACTGAAACTGCATTGAGTAGCTAATACTAGAGCGTATCAGTTTTACATTCAACTAACTCTAAGGCTTAAATCGTAAACTGGCACTTAATATCTAAAGTGTTCATAAAACTATTCTTTTTCCGCACCTTGAGAAATTGCCGAAGATTTCAAGTTAATTATTTCCGAAAAGTTTTGATTATATTATTGCTGTATCATTGATTTTTTTAATGTGAAAAGTTGTTGTATCTAAAACTCACCAATAGCATTATTTTCTAAGATAATTTCAAGGTTTGTTCCAAACCACTAGATTTCTTCCAAGGATTCACATTCACGGTGAGGCAAATCGCATATGCCTGACTGATTTTTTTAGGCTGAAGGGTTATCTTGGACTTATTTGACAATGGTGCACACAGCTGTCCGGTTTTCACTGATTCAAAAATTTGTTATTCAAGCATGTTGTGAAAATACTCAATCATGTAGGTCTTTGTAATAAATCGGTACATTTTGTGTGTTTTGATAACATAATTTATGTTTTATATCCGGTGACTGACATACAACAGCACCGACAAATGTTTGAAAAGTACTGATTATTATAATTATAGCACAGTTTAACAGTAATTCAGTTATTAAGTAAAAAAAATATATATGTGGTCAGTAGAAAAAAATCTTTCTGTAGCTGTACCATTCTTTTTCATCAGCGTCGTCCACTGACATATATTTAGTCATGCAAATTGAGGAAATACAATTAATACTATGTGACAATGTTTCTTTACGATTTTCAGTACTACACAGTAATTAAGCAAAGCCTGTAACTTGTTTTTATGCTCAATTAATTTGCCTCCCTGAGTTTCCAGCATTTCATGAAATGAAGTAACAGAATTTACTGTAGCATTTTTTTAACTTGATTCTCATGTGATTTAGAACACTGTGATGCTCAAGCTTTTGATCCCATTACAACAAACAGGTATTGCCTTACATTTCGATGCTATTCTTAGAAACCCAGAAAAGATGTTTTAAAACTTTCATGTCTGAGCTACTTTATAGTTATTATTATTAATGACCACAATAAGAATTATTAATATTATTATTAGTCATAATTGTTAATTATTATTGATTATAATATTTCTTATCATTATAATCATTAAGCAACTTTTTCTATAAAACTCAATGGAAATAGCACCTTTTATTGTCAACTGATAAAACAACATTTTTTCTCCATTATATTTTATTATTTTCTGTACCAAGTTCACGTCGCTCACTATCGAGCTGGCACTGGCGAAAGGAACTGTATGCTCAAAAAAATAGTTCAAATTAAACAATTGCTTGTAACTTGAGTGATTCAAAAGTGACCAAGTTGACCTCGACAGTCCTGTTCCACCCTATAAAGTTGTCTTACTCGACTCAACTTAGTTGTCATGTTGCTTAAAGGGGATCAAAGGTAACTTTTGCTAGCTTGCATCCAAAGAAACAACAAGATAACTGATTCAAGAGGATACGCTCACCCTTGTGAGACACTTTGCAAACAGGAATCATAAAGTTTACATTTGGTGTCAAATGATCATCAGTAGGTCCAAGGTCATGATAGCTGGTTCAAACGGGCTGGAATAGAATTGGTATACTTACCAAGAAGGCATTTTATTATTCATGAAAATGCTATTTGGTGTCAATAGAAGCATTTTTAATTTTTTTAAAACTATCTTATTTGTGTTGCAATTTATCAGAAATTACCCACATAAATGTATGCTCCTGGTTTAATAATAGCAATACAATCGATGATAATAATTTGTAATCACAATTTCTTTCAGTACACTAGCTAAAGAAAAAGTTATGGTATATTAATGTGTATCTTATCATCTACATGTCTGAGTAATATTCATCCGTCATGATTATTATCACTCGTCTGCCAGAGCGCTCTCCAGATGGTCAGGAGGGGCGGCACGCCCTAGTGACTTTCATGGCTGCCCTAATTTTTTTTCAAAAAACAAAGAAAAATTTGGTTAGCACAAGCTTTTAGCATCATGATTGCTGATTATTTTCATTGCCTTGGGATCTATTATATTTACAGTCTTAGGTGGGAGCATTTATGGTACATGGTCTCACGCTCGGCTAATGATTCTGCTCTTTCAAATCAGTATAATAATGGGTCTATTACCTTGTTTTCATAATCATGCCAAAACGATCTAGTTGAACTTTTTACTATCAGTCTGCTTAGGCTTCAGGTGCTTGTTCCATTTGATTCTTTTTTGTAGCTTATGTTTATTAATATTACCATTATTATTACATTTAATTATAAATTGGATTTCACAGAGTCCATCAAAGTTAAACTATCACTGTTGTATTTATTCTTCCCCTGTTTTTTTTCTTTTTAATAAAAGTATTATTAATACAATTATTATTTATATTGTTATAAAACTTGGCAGTATAGTTATACCCACAAAGGTTACTGTAGTCCATAAAGAAAAATTGAAAAACAACCATTATTAATCAGTAGATATTACAATCACCAATGTTGGAGTAGTTTGCTTTGAATGACAATAGAAGTTATTATTTATTACGATATTTATTAATAGTTTTTGCTATTTATTAATAAGTTTGAGTTATATTAATAATTTCTAAAAGTAAAGTCAAATTTCATTATTGTTTTGCTATTTAATAAGTTGTGATAGTTTTTATGATTAACAGCAACAAGTAGCAAGAGACAACGCTAAATGGTTAGCATTCATTCAATATAAAAATTTATCATAAATAAATATTTTGTTTATTTAATACTTAATAAAAAAAATTATAATGTCATTTTGTCGTATTGTATTTATAGATAATGACAACTACATACCTACATAAACTGACTAAATATTATTCCTGCTTATCAATACTATTATTCAGGCCTTCTACCATACTTTACAGCATTCATTAATTGTCATTCATCACACACTTTGTTTTAACTGCATATTAATTTAACTTTGCTTGTTTGCCTGTTTGTTTGAGCTGTGCCTCTAGGGCAACCCTAACGACGCTTCTTATTTCATCATGGATCATTCCTATACGATTGCTTTGCAAGATGCAATGCAAACATGTAATTCCGTTGATGGTTTTAATCAAAAGAGTTAGTTGCCACTGCTCATTTTCTACTATCTAAGGGCTGTGTCAGATCTCTTTTTTGCACTTTAAAGTAATTGAAAACTAAATAATTAGAGTGATACTGACAGTCTCTTTGATGCTCTTAATCATTTCATTATGGTTATTATTTTTCTGGATACCTCACACTATGAACAGATTAAACGCTGTCGCTATACCTGAATATGTTTCATTATGATAACAAAAATTATCGGAAGGCTTGTTTGTCATATGAAAAATAATTCGAGATAATATACCATATTTTCTGTTGTCATTTTATAATTCTGTGTTTTGTTAGAATTATTTAGCACCCTCCCCATGCCTTGTTGTTCACCTAATATCATTTATACATTTTCTAATTAATCATAAACTATTTGCCATTATCATTTACTATACAACAGCAACAAATACGTATACAATTTTTTGTTATGATTTTTCGTTAGGTTTTTGGTTGGAATAGGAATAGGATTTTTTATTATTAATAGAATAGGTTTTTGTAGACTGCCATTATTTTCAATTATTCCAAGTTCAGAGTTGTACACAGAAAATAATTTCTTAATACCAGTTTATTCATCCCATCGCATTCTTATGACATTTTTGTTCTAACACTGCTTCTTTGATAGTTGCTAATACAAAAGTATGCAGCCATATCAAGAAATTTGTGGAGAGTTGAAACCGCTGCAGTTAAGCCAATTATGTTTACATGAAAGTGTAGAGCAACACAACTTCTACCATTTCATGTAAAATATTGTCAGTGCAACAGTTTCTTATATTACCTATTAACAATCTGGTGCAAAATATCTGAAAAAAATAATAAAAAATTGAAAGCTATCACAGAAAAATTTAACTGATGATGGCACAGTAAGCATGTGGATCTGGTTTCTTTTAATCAATTTGTATTTTTTGTATATTCTGACAGTTTTCTATCTGCAAACTTTAATGTTTCAACATATCTTATATGCTTGGTTGGCAGCTAACCTGTTTTAGATATGTCATGTATAATTCAATAAGGAATTAGTGACAGACTTTTTCGATCATTGGTTATTTTATCTTATTGTGATCATTTGTAGCCTGAGTCCAATTATGCTGAGGTAGGTGAAAGGCGGCCTCATCCATTGGCAAGCAGTTCTCTAAAAAACAGGAAGCTGGGGCTATGATAGCATCATGTCGCCATTCATTGATTTTTAAAGCCTTGAACATGGAGAGGGGAGAAATTTACGCCTACACATACACCCATACACACTACAGGTAACTGGAAACTTGCTTTTTATATCACGATAAGACCTTAAAGTTTATGTGATGAAGTTTTCTCAAAATCTCTATTGAAAGCTGACATTTTGAAGTAAAAAATGACATAAGTTTGCGTATTTGCTACCAATCATTGCGCTTATTTATGAATAATCAATGGTTGATATAAAATATCTTGGTTTGAAACATTTTCATGCAGAAAGTATGATGAATTTAGAGAGTTTTACTGCTGTCAAATCAGTTGCCAATTTATTCTGCAGCTATTATACAGTTTTATAAATTGACTAAAAATGCCTCCAAATACTTTGTGGTCGGCGCTGTGTATTACAACTAGCATGCACACATAATGTAATGTACCAGACTGTTGGTATTTGACTGTAATACAGACATTTTTCTTGTGCTCACTTGAGCTCGTTTTGGCTGTGATCACTCTTTTCGAATTTTTCTACAGTAACAGGTGATCATGCTAAACTTGTGTATTTTCGCCAATCTGCTCTTTACACGCATGTTTTGAATTCTGAATACCTGTCTTGTTGGAGAAATGCTTCCCCAGGCAAAGTTTGTGGCTCTCGGAATTATGTGTCGTTACTCAATCTGGCCCCAGGAAGTGGACCCAGTGTTGCATCAATCCCCAAAAAAAATTGTTCAAGTGTTTTGCATGCAAAGGCCCATAATTGAAGTTGCCAGGTTAGCGTTTTTAATATGAATTAGCAAAAGTGTGCGGTTGATGTATTATTTAAAAAACTATGTAGTGGCTACAAAAGACAATTAATACCCTGGTAACCATACACTCGTTGTTTTTCGCATGTCATTTTAGATGAGCTGCAAGCGGGGGTGTGACCAGTGGTGCTGGGTTGAGCACTGGAGAGACCACTGAACAAGCTAACAGTGATTTGTTTCACTTGGGGGCGATGACTCGACATATGACTAACAATGGTAGGTGCAAGTTCACAACCTACTCGCGATACTACTATCACCTCAGCTAATCTCATATTTTGTTTCTATTGCTCGCTACTTCCACAACCTCACAAACGCGTTCAAAAACGATATGACTGTCAGTAGTAAGATTGTAGTAACAACGCTTCATAGTTCTGTCAACCTGGTAGTGAATTAAAATATTAAGTCAATTGAAGGTGTTTTGTGACGGAGATTAATGTATCATGTCAACTGTCTCTGGTAAATTTTTTTATTACATTGTTGATGTGATGATTATAGTCTAACGGAACAAAGCATGGATTTTGTTGCTTTGAACATAGGAAGAAGGCAGCGAATTGAACAGGAAGCAGGGTCATGGAACTTACACAAGAACATTAAACAGCCCAGACCACTTTATGTTAACATTCATAGCATTCGTTTGCAAAGCTACTTGCTTTAGGTGCTGTGTCAGAGAATTTTGACTGAATTTGGCTCAGTTGCTCTTTTTCAGCTGTTACATAATTATTCTTATTACGGTAAAAAGCGTCACCGTATAGCTGGTGCTGACATCTTTATGTAACGTTTTTTTCAGTTGACAACTAGTTTCATCCATAAAATTTTTAAATGAGTACTGTTTTCGTCCTAGAAAGATGAATAATGGTAAAAGTCGATAATTTTTTGGTTTTTTTATTGATTCACAAAGCTGCTCAAAAGATATTTTATAATAAAAGATGGTCGAAAAAGATTGTTTTTGTGTTAATTATTAATGATAAAATGCACACACTTAATCGATTTAGGCAAAATTTGATATCAAAATACTCCTCTGTTTGTAACAAATCTCAAATGAGTATTTTTATTCGTATCTGTCTTGATTCATTCTTTGGCTGTTCACCAACTTCAGTCAAAATTATATGGTGTCTCATATTAAAAAATCTGGCTCATTACAATGTTACAGCAGGCTTTCATATTATCGTGTCTTCTGTACCATGCCATATGTGTGCATTGACAGCTGCAAAATCTGTGCAATTTCAGAAGCTGAACAATATACTTAATCTTTCAGTGCGAAGCCAACATTTTGTCTCTAAATACTGAGTTGGTTGAACAACAAGTTCTCAATCGAGGAGTGGATATTGGAGAAACGATACGCAAACTGTCGACCTTAAAAAAATAGTGAGTTTGCTTTAGTGTTCACGAAAGTTTGTTGGATGTGTTTGGTTGAAGTAATATTTATCTACTCCAACAATTATTTTGCGGTTTGAGCTAATGGGTGAAATACATTCAATAGCATTTATGTAAAGGTGATAATGTTCGTGTTCAATGGCTCCAGTCTCACCTCTCCAGTTCCCAAGCTCCTATTCCTCAATCCGAGTGTCTCATCTCTAGTCTTACATCTCTAATCTTACAGTTCTAATCTCTAGTCTCTCATCTCAAGTCCCTCTCATCTCTAGTCTCTCATCTCTAGTCTCTCTCATCTCTAGCCTCTCTCATCTCTAGCCCCACATCTATAGTCCACATCTCTAGTCTCTCATCTCTAGTCTCACATATCTAGTCTCTCATATCTAGTCTTAGATCTCTAGTTTTTCATCTCTAGCTAGAGATGTGAGACTAGAGATCAGACACTAAAGATGTAAGACTAGAGATGAAAGACTAAAGATGAGAGAATAGAGATGTAAGACTAGAGATGTGAGACTATAGATGAGAGACAAGAGATGTGAGACAAGAGAAGTGGGACTACAGATATGGGACTAGAGCTGTAAGACTAAAAATGAGAGACTACCGATGAGAGCTGTACGACTAGAGATGAGAGACTAGAGATGTATGACACACATGTCTAGTCATACAAGTCTAATCTCTCATCTCTAGTCGTACAGCTCTCATCTTTAGTCTCTCTCATCTCTAGTCTCTCATCTCTCGTCTTGCAGCTCTAGTCTTACATCTCTGATATCTAGTCCCTCTCTTCTGTAGTCTCTTTCATTTTTAGTCTTACAGCTCTAGTCCCACATCTATAGTCCTACATCTCTCGTTTCCCATCTCTTATCTCTGTTCTCTAGTTGTACAGCTCTCATCTCTAGTCTCTCTCATTTCTAGTCTTACAGCTCTAGCCCCACATCAATAGTCCCGCATTTCTCGTCTGACGTCTCTAGTCTCTCATCTCTAGTCTTACATATCTAGTCTTACATATCTACTCACTCATCTCTGGTCTTAGATCTCCAGTGTTTCATCTCTATTCTCTCATCTCTAGTCATACATGTCTAGTCTTACAGCTCTAATCTCTCATCTCTAGTCGTAAAGCTCTCATCTGTAGTCTCTCTCATCTCTAGTCTCTCATCTCTAGTCTTACATATCTAGTTTTACATATCTAGTCACTCATCTCTGGTCTTAGATCTCCAGTGTCTCATCTCTATTCTCTCATCTCTAGTCATACATGTCTAGTCTTACAGCTCTAATCTCTCATCTCTAGTCGTAAAGCTCTCATCTGTAGTCTCTCTCATCTCTAGTCTCTCATCTCTAGTCTTACAGCTCTAATCATACATCTCTAGTCTTACATCTCTGATCCTACAGTTCAAAATTTTCAACTCTAGTCTCTCATCTCTAGTCTCACAGCTCTAGTCCAGCATCTACAGTTCCAGATCTCTAGTTTTACATCTCCAGTCTCTCATCTATAATTTCTAGTCTCTCAGCTCTAGTCTTACAGCTGTAGTCATACATCTCTAGTCTTACATCTCTGATTTTGCAGTTCCAGTCTCTCATCTCTAGTCTCTCATTTCTAATCTCACAGCTCTAGTCCAACATCTATAGATCCACATCTCTAGTTTTACATCTCTAGTCTCTCATCTCTAATCTATCATATCTAGTCTCTCATCTCTAGTCTTACAGCTCCAGTCATACATCTCTAATCTCTCATTTCTAGTCTCACATCTCTAGTCCCACATTTATAGTCCCAAATGTCTGGTCTCTCAAATCTAGTCATACATATCTAGTGTTACATCTCTAATGTCTCATCTCTAGTCTCTCGCATCTCTAGTCTTAGATCTCTGATCTTACAGTTCTAATCTATCGTCTCTAGTCTCTCATCTCTAGTCCCTCTCATCTCTAGTCTTACATCTCTAGTCTCTCTCATCTCTAGTCTCTCATCTATAGTCTTTCAGTTCACTCTTACGCTTTGGTTTTATAAATGTAGTATTTCATGATCGGTAATTTTATGCTTGTTATTCAATTTTGCTCTCTAGAAACTACACCATTGCAAGCAAAGATTACTGATGCAACGTGCTGCATACAACGCTGGAAGCATCAGATTCTGAAGACAGCAGGTAACAGACTCTTTTTAGCTGTACCAGTTTGAATTTTTTAGTTGGTTGTAGCATGAGGAGTTATTCTTATCCTCAAATGCTTTAGCATGAGAATGAACCATTTATTGTGCTATATTTTAGATTCCAGTGAAGCTCGTGGTAAAGTTAGAGCAAAATTACGCATTAAGCATAGCAAGCTGAGAGATTCAATTCCGGATTACCTAAAACAAATCCGGCATGTCCATCTGATAGCTTTGATCAAGCCGTTGACACTGATTTTTTCTTGGTCAGCATCAGCAGGTTCGTTGTTATTACATTCCTCGATGTACAGACTGTCACCTCCATCTAGCCTCATTCCTTTGCAAAGATGAGATAATTCACTGTCATTGTCTTCTTTCTTCTTGTTTGTATTGATCAATTTTACTGTTTTAGAACTACAGCTCACTCCTCAGTTGTTGAAGCTTCTTGAAAAATGTTATCTGGTCCAAAGAACTAAAGAAGAGCTGAAAGTCTTAGAGAGTGGAAAAAGAAAAGCTACTGAAATATTCGAGTAAGTGGCTCATACAACACTTGTAAAACCACATTCACTGTGCAATATTTCTCCACCGCTGTCATAGAACTTATTTATGTGGACATCGAGTCTAATATTTTGTTTAGGCAAAAATGTTGGACAATTATGATAAGGGTACAAGAGAAGAACAACAAATTCATTGGCAACTTAAGTTGTAACATGAAGGCCAGTGTGTACATGATACCAAACCTATCAACAATAAATTAAAATGCTGACTCAACAAAGACACCTCGAAATAATTCTGAAAACAATTACAAACCTAACTTTTTATATTCTTGAAATTCTGTGCACAATGACTATTACTGGGATACTCTCCGTCTATGCAAACAACCCAAGATTTTGCAACTCCGCTTTACAGCCTTATTTAGGTTATTGGGTATTAAAAACCAAATTGCGTCCAAGTCAGCATCTATTGCGCTTTCACTATAGATGAACATAACCAGAGCACAACTCCAGAAAATTCTCCTTTGCATAAATCATTAGAAATAGGTTATTTTAAGATTTATTCAGCCTAAAGTCTGTGACATAGCGCTTTAATACTACTTTTGCTGCACCCTTCACTACTACTGATATTACACCATTCAGTAGTGTTGATGTTAATCACTTAAATACTATTGATTTCACTCCTTTTACCACTACTGTTGTTACTCCCTTTACTACTACTACTGATGTTACTCCCTCTATCACCTCCACTACTCCTACTGGTGCTGCAACGCCTTCTACCACTGCTTCTACCACTGCTGCATTGCTGCCACTACTCTACTCCCTCTACTACTTCTGTTAATTTTATCACTATTACTGCTATTGTCATTAATGCCACCTCTACTCTGAATACCGCTATTACTAACAATACTACTATTACCACTGCTACCACCACTACTACTCCAACTACTACTACCACCACTACTACTACCACTAATACTCCAACTACTACTACTACGTTACCACCGCTACTGCTGCCGCCGCCACTGCTGCTACTGTTACTGATGCTTCCGCTACTATTACTACTGCTACTATTACTGCTGCTACTATTACTACTGCTACTATTACTACTGCTACTATCACTACTGCTACTATCACTACTGCTACTATTACCACTGCTACTATTACTATGCTACTATTACTACTGCTACTATTACCACTGCTACTATTACTGCTACTACTATTACTGCTGCTACTATTACTACGGTTACTATTACTACTGCTACTATTACCACTGCTACTATTACTGCTACTACTATTACTGCTGCTACTATTACCGCTGCTACTATTACTACTGTTACTATTACTGCTGCTACTATTACTATTGCTACTATTACTACTGCTATTATTACTGCTGCTACTATTACTACTGTTACTATTACTGCTGCTACTATTACTGCTGCTACTATTATTACTGCTCCTATTACTACTGCTACTATTACTACAGCTACTATTACTACTGCTACTATTACTGCTGCTACTATTACTGCTGCTACTATTACTACTGCTACCATTACTACTGCTACTATTACTACTGCTACTATTACTGCTGCTACTATTACTGCTGCTACTATTACTACTGCTACTATTACTACTGCTACTATTACTACAGCTACTATTACTACTGCTACTATTACTGCTGCTACTATTACTGCTGCTACTATTACTACTGCTACTATTACTACTGCTACTATTACTACTGCTACTATTACTACTGCTACTATTACTACTGCTACTATTACTACTGCTACTATTACTGCTGCTGCTATTACTACTGCTGCTATTACTACTGCTACTATTACTACAGCTACTATTACTACTGCTACTATTACTGCTGCTACTATTACTGCTGCTACTATTACTACTGCTACTATTACTGCTGCTACTATTACTGCTGCTACTATTACTACTGCTACTATTACTACTGCTACTATTACTACTGCTACTATTACTACTGCTACTATTACTGCTGCTGCTATTACTACTGCTGCTATTACTACTGCTACTATTACTACAGCTACTATTACTACTGCTACTATTACTGCTGCTACTATTACTGCTGCTACTATTACTACTGCTACTATTACTGCTGCTACTATTACTGCTGCTACTATTACTGCTGCTACTATTATTACTGCTCCTATTACTACTGCTACTATTACTACTGCTACTTATACTAGTGCTACTATTACTACTGCTACTATTACTACGCCTACTATTACTACTGCTGCTATTACTACTGCTGCTATTACTACTGCTACTATTACTACAGCTACTATTACTACTGCTACTATTACTGCTGCTACTATTACTGCTGCTACTATTACTACTGCTACTATTACTACTGCTACTATTACTACTGCTACTATTACTACTGCTACTATTACTGCTGCTACTATTACTGCTGCTACTATTACTACTGCTACTATTACTACTGCTACTATTACTACTGCTACTATTACTACTGCTGCTACTACCAGCACAGTTACGACCACAACCACTGCTTCTGAGGCTTTTCCAACGATAGTTGGCTACAGCTCTTGATCCAATCAAATGTTGACATTTTGTTTTTGCTAATTAAGTATATATGACATCGTTTTCTAAGGTGAACAAAAGTCGATACTGGCGCAGAGAACCTTACGCAGTAGTTCATGTATATTTAAGATACGGTTTCGTTACACCCTTTTACGTTTTCGTTCCCTTAATGAAAAGCAACGTAGCTAAACTGTTTTTAATTGATCACTGATTTTCAAAGATTTACGCAACAAAGTTATAGGAGACTCATTTTAACCTGTTTTGCGTTTTAATAGCTCAGAAATCGGTGAGGAGTTGCCCTTTCTTTAGAGAGACAAGAATGTAGATGGAACGGGAATAGTGACAGTTTATCTCAACCAGTTTGATTACCAGAAGAGTTTACGACCAGATTGAGTTATAAGAAGGGTTATCCAGGTTTGTTACTTTATTTTCTTCTCATATCCTTGCTTATCAGTTTCAATATGCATTCAGAAGAAAAAACTTCCTGTTAGAGGGTTCAAATTTGCGATTCGGACACATAAAAAAGCGGCAATGGTTTTTGTATTTTTTACACATTGCTTACATGATCCGAGCACGCTCGGGTTGTCCGTACTATACCAGTAAATGTTTTTCATAGTTTCCTTGGTAGCTTGAAAGAGTAAGCTCTTCCAGTTTGGTATTATTCTATTAAGAATAGTGTACTCCATCGTTCTAAATTATCACCAATTTATGACCTAGGGCTAGTTTTATCTTTTTCAGTTTTTTAATTTTGTTTTTTTCTATTAGCAACCTGCAATAGCGCATGGGCGTTCAGTGGATGCGGTTGCTTCTTTTCTTTCTGAACTTTTTTATTATTGACAGATCTTGAGCAAATTGAGTTTGAAAACGATGAAAACGTCATGTTTTATGCATAGTGACCAGTTTTAGTGAAATTTCGAGCACGGTATGTGTAGTTACTCATGCATTGTAGTAATGATTAATAATCACTTATTATTACCGAAATTGTCCTTTTTTTAATGAAACTTTGTTTTTATTACAGAGTTTTAGCGCAATTTATTTTCAAACGGAAGATAAAACGTGGCCTAGCGCTGATATTCACCAAGTTTTAAAATGATTGGAAGAGTTTAGGTTTACTTATGAATTCTTTCAATTTTTGATTATTTATAATAATTATTACCGAAATCAGAAATATTTTCAGGGTTAATTTTTTTCAGTCAAAGCAGCCACGGCTGTTTAAATAAATTGGGTTTTCAAAATTCCCATTGTTTGTTGGTCTTTGACTCTAGTTTTTGTGATTATCAATCTAGTATAACATTGTTAATTATTCATCAATAATCACCAATGCTTTTTATTATTGTTAGCAGCAACACAAATTTGGGGCAATTAATTACAGTATTTAAAACGTTTAAAATAACAAAACCACAAAAACATTACCTTGGCAGTTTTTTGTTGAAATTCAAGCCTTTTAAGTAATTTTTCTCCAGGGCATAAAAACTAATTAGTTAGCCATTACTGGTGTTGCGCAATGGCATTATTGTGGCTTTTGATTGAGGTTTTGTGGTTTAGTTTTTTAAAACAAAACCTGGAGAATAACTAACATTTTTGACCAATATTTTGCCATCATTCATTCCAGCATTTTTTTAGTGTCTCAGAAAAATATAACTGTAAAATATGAATCCATGCTTCGCCTTCATTTTGTGGTCTTCGGCCATGTCGCAATTGGAGCGTAAAAGTGACGATGGAGGTGATTTTTCTGATTTTTGCTGTTTCTATGATAATGCCCTTAGCAATATCTTATCTTTATTCCAGCCCATCCTGCTGTTAGCAGGACCATTTTGTATCCAAAGCACAATGCTTAGCAGGACACCCGTGTGTTCAGGTCAATGGTCCTTTGAGCAGGACCGCTATTCGGTGTGCTAAGCTGGGCTGATTTACAGGACCACCAGGGTTCTTGTACACTAGTACATGAGTATGTAGGATAGCATATCAACCACTGTTGTCCTACTCAGTGAATAAAATGTGGACAAATTTGGTCCTGCGTGTTTCTAATCAGTCTTTTCTTGTTACTCCCTTTGGCTGGACAACACTTAGTAGTTGTATTCTTTTTGTAAGCACAACTCCCCATGAAAAACCAGTAACGTAGCTATACATTTTAGTTCGTGGTAAAAAGGCCACTTCCTTGCATGGTTAGTCTACATCTCAAATTATTTTAAACAAATTAATGGCTTTAGTAGAGACATAATACTCTGATGGACTTTCTCTGTATTGCTGCTCATTTCATGGCATTTCATTAGCTGTCCGTTTGGTTTATTAACAAACGGTATATAGTTGTCTACTCTATTCGCATGAACGCACAACTTCTTAGCAAAATAGGAACCATCATAATGCAAAATATTCATACTTGTTATTCCAGGTTTTTCCACACATAAAAGACTACCTAACAACAATTTAGTAGGTGCAAATAATATATGTATTCTACAGAGCCACATTAGACAGGCAATTAAAGAATACACCAGTGATTATGAGCCATCAATCTTTAGAAGAAGTCAACACTTTAATTCAGCTGCTGCAGATCATTTTTAGCAGCTACTTCGCTATGATGGAAATTGCATAGAATATAGTTTGAATACAAAACTACATCATGAACTGTTCTAGACTGTGTTGAAGGTTCTATAGCAACAAATCAACAAAAATATAAAGATTAATAAACCTCACATGGTGAAAAAGACTGACTATAAACTGTCAAAAGTTAAGATATTGTGGAACAGCAGAGTGGAGGCTATGTATGAGAATGGAAAGGAAAAAAGACAAGTTGCAAGTAAAAAGGTCCAGCAATTGGCGGAGAGATTTACTGAGCTCGTCTTCTGCTAGAATGGAATACTGCCTGGATTTTGTGGAATCTATGCCATATCATTTGGGAAAGAACCTGCAAAAGACAAAGCAGCAATTAGTTTTCTATGAAAAAAACAATTCGAAGTTCGTAAAAATATCATCAGCAAATGAACTTTGAATGCTATACCGGATTGGAATTATGTTGTTATCGACTTATATTACAGAAAATGACAGAAAAATAATATTTGCAATATTTGGCCATACATTTGTTTCTGTCGGGGACTCATTTTTACTAAAGGGCAGATAATTTCGGTAAGTGACTTCAAAAAAATGTTCTGAGAAGATGCATTTTTAACAACAAAATTGATGGATTCATCAAAAATGGCTGATTATACGTATATTGCACTGAAATATCCTGTTTGACTGGTAGAAGAGTTGCACTTCTACTGGTTTCTTACCAACTCACACAACTCCACTTAAAAAAACGTCTCATTTCGGTAGCTTTTTATTTCAGGCTAAAGGTATGTTTTAAATAGTATCAAAAAAGAATTATTACCAAAAAATTGCGCTCCGTTACTTCCATCTATATCATTTTACACATAAACTTCAACGTTTTTGGGGGAACCGAAGGATTGAGCGACCAATACTTATTATTTGTAGCTGCGCAATCGAGTTACAACAAAAAAATCGGCAACAAACTTAGGGACAATGTTTGAAAGAAGATAAGTTGCTGATTTGTTATACAATGAAGTTGATTTTCTTTGAGTAGAATATGCACAAAATCGCACAACATAGTTCAAACCAATGAGGCAATAAATTTGTTCACATTCATTTTACAAGCTATAAAGTATTTTAATTTCATTACTAGATTTCCATGCGTCAAAGTTCTTACGGACTTTTGAAAACCGTTTGTTAAAAACTTTGAAGTTTTGATTTGGCAAACTTTGATTACAACAACTTTTGAATGAACACGCAGAGTTGTCTACACCAAAGAGAGGATAACTACGCAGTATCAGTGATTTGGCAGATTAATAAATTTTGAGGCAACTCATAAGCAGTTTCTATCAAGACGACACAAATATGAGGAAAATATTGTTTTTGACAGGGGTGTGTGGTCACCAGAATTTTTACCTTTCATATATAATGCGGCCTAAAATTAATTGCTAGCATAAGGGATGGTTTTTATGACATCAGCCAGAGTGGGTACGGTTTTTCATAGCCGACTAAACCTTATAATAAGTAGTAGTTTGTTATCAAACCCTGATGATGGTATAAATAATATAACAATTATTACTATTACAGAGATACTGATTATCATTATTTGAATTTTTTTCAAAGCACATCAATAATAATTAATTTCTGGTGAGACCACTAATTTTTCAGTTTCCATTATTCTAACATCAAAATTTCGTAGTTGTAAATCTTCAAAGAGTTGACGATTCTCACTCTGAGCCATCAGCGCACTCAATTGGTCAAGGTATTCAAAACTTCAACAAACTTTCAGTAGACATCCATCCTCTGTAGATTTGAATAAGTCAAAAATGCGTCAAAATTTTGACTCATGGATATATAGTGTATGATTTTAAACTTTTTTTTAGTCAAATAACTAATTATTAAGTTTTTTTTATATTTACTATTGTTATTGATGTCATTGTTGCTTTTAATTTTTCTTCTGTTGTAAATGCAAGAGGTTTAAAATGCTGCCTACAAGCCAGCCTCTCTTGCACCTATACTTCAGGTGGGACCAATGAAAGCACACCTCTGCAAGTGCTCTATCAAAAAATCACCAGAAAAAGGAAAAGCTAATTCCATTAAAGCAAAGTTACATACTGTTCCACCTTTAAAATCATATATCAATCAAGATGAGTCAATCGGTAGAAAACTGGTAATGATGTGTGTACTAGCACATACCTGAATGCGTTGCATCACTCAAGATTATGTTGGTAGTACGAGTCGAATACAAAATCTTCAGCACCTGTACTCCTGGTTAGTTTCTGTACACTTGATTTTAGATAGATCATAACGCATTCCTATGGGATATATTTCAGAACCTTGATTTTAATATATATATATATATATATATATATATATATATATATATATATATATATATATATATATATATATATATATATATATATACATAGATAGACCAAAGAGAGGATAACTACGCAGTATCAGTAATTTGACAGCTTATTACGCCATGGTATTTGTAGTCTTCAGTCGCTTTTCACCTTTTAATATTTTACCTTTTAGTATCTAGCCCCTCAATATTCTTGTTGAGCACTGTCTTACTTGCTTCAGTTTTGTCTGCTTTTTATCATCTCTCGGGTACCCAATACTAATAATTATTTATTTAATTTTTTCAATTTCCGTCTATGCACTCATGCATACCCTGTACCATGTGACCGGTGAGGCACAGGGTATTGCTCAACAAAAAATTTTGAAGGGCTAGCTACTAAAAGGTAAATCAGTAAAAGGCGGAAAGCTACTGAAGATTACAATGTGCTTCAGGTGTCAAGAAAGAAGATGAAAGAAAGAAAAGAATTCTAGACACAATCATCAGGTTGGCTCTCAACTGTGAAAATGTGGGATGTAACAGGAAACAGGAAGCTTCCTGTCAAAAGCTATGACTAATTTTTCAAATCCTAGTATTTTAGTATAATGATGAGTTATATAAAACTTCGACCAGAGAAAAGCTTGTTTGTAAGCCAACAGCAGTTACACACATTTACTACAACACAACATTTTGTTTATTCATCTGTCTACTATAAAATCACTAACTTGCAAAAAACATTTAATAAAACAAACATTCAAGAATAAAATAATAGTATGGTTTATTAATATTACGTTTTGACTTTTCTCACCTTGTTTATTATGATGTTGCGAATAAGAATCAAAGTAAATGGACAATTTTCCGCTAATAGATCGATAGATGTTGAAAACAGCGTTACTGAGTATTACGCAATATTACTGTACTTGATAACCGGCTGAGATTTTAATCCAAGTCGTTTTGTTATTTATTATTAGATCGGGGTCAAAACTTTTACAAGCCTGTAACTATGCTAGTGATAATGTTGTTAGTTTTTCGGAGAAAAAAAAAATTACAGGGTTTATTATATAACTTTTATATACTTAGTTACCTATACTTCATTCAGAATAAACAGTGTTACTTCGTTATCAATAGAAGTGGTTATCAACAGTTGCCAGAGAATGGCAAAAACTGCTATATTGGACTGTTTGCAAACATGACTGTAGCTGAATTGGTTAATTAGGCTCAGTCACAGGGTTGGCACAAACAATTCAAACAATAAGCTTATTACGATTTAATCAACGATTAATAAGAATTTGTTAACTGAAAAATTCACATACTTTTTTTTAATTTTTCAAGTTTCATGAACTTATAGTTTTTTTTTATAAACTTAGTATATTCGGATAGCCTACGCGTAGAGCAGTCATTCACCATGCTCCCAGCGTACGAATTTGTTCAAATTGGACGTTCATTCGAGTTGGTTAGCATTCATTCGGGTTGGCACTGCTAACTATTCCTATGATAACTCGAGTTGAATCATATGCAGGAGTTTTCCTTCCTTTACAGTGAGTAGCCAGCGCAATAATTATTGTATCGTAGTGAGATAGTAAACAACCACGCTCGTATTACTAAGTAGCAGTACGAGTAGAATTTATGGAATGTTCACATCATAAACTAATAATAGTAGTAAGTACATGACTAAAAGCAACAAATGCTAACAATTATAGATGATCATTAATAAATATAATGATGGCTATAAGAAATGATAATTAATTATTAATAATAAATGAATCAATTATTCTAAATAATAAAAAATAATCATCTCTTTGGTAAGTATAAGAATATTAATAATTTAGCTTGCCCAGTTATCAAACAGAGCTAAGATTCAGTTTCCCAAACAAACAGTGAATAATTTATAACTAAGCTGCTGTTAAACTTGCAAAGCAGTGTTATTACATGAATGTAAAAAACGACCGTTGGAAAATAAGCAAAATTGGATTTACAGTTAAATCGCCAGTTCAACGCCTTTTTCTCAAAAGAACAGCTCGAACGAATTCAAATTCATTAACACAAATGATTCCCAGGATCCTAATGAATGCTCAACCCGAACGAAGACGGTTTGAGGAACCGCACTCAGCCAACACGAATGAACCCGAACCAACTCGAAGGAGTCACAATTCCCTTGACTCAAATGGGCGATTTGTGCATTCAACTCGAACGATTTTGCCCCATGGGAACATATTGATTGAAGAGTGTTGGAGGGTTCATCGATGACTATTGTTTGATGGAAGTTGTTGGTGCTTGAACCATAGGCATGTTTATTTCCAATAACGTCTATGAAAACTGTATAGCTAAAGCGAGCCCACTTTAGTTTTTTTACAAACAGAAAATAATTACGATGATGTTATCATCTGCTTTATTTCTTATATATGCTATAATGCATTATCACGACTTGAAACAGTGATAAAAAGTTGAGTTTTTCAAATTGTTGGTTAGGTGGAGACAATCCTATGCCCTCAACAATGCTACCTACTTCACTTATCACTTCCGTTGTTGAGCCCAAATTGCCCAATGCCGCCATGGTTTTTTTTACCAAATTGAGCAGCTTCCGAATGGTCTCGTTTAATCCCATTATTATGTATCCAAAAGCACCCTAAATAAGTTTTGATGCGATAATGATTTTATCAGGGAGACAGGGTTAACTCTTAGAATTTTTTTTACATTTTTACATCTTACCATGAATAATATATTAAATAAAGTAGGCCTACACTCTTTGTCCTTTTTACCAATAAGGTATGCCAGTACAGTATCCTACACGCAGTTCTTCTAGTTATGGAATTTTTTGAGAGACATATGAGTCTGCAGAAATAACTCGAAACATTAGAAATAATTCATAAATTTCCGATTGATTCAAATAATTCAGAATTTTTCAAATTATTAAAAAAATTTTACGGTTTCCAACCCGGCCCAGTGATGAATACAAAACTTCAATGCCACTGGATGTAGTTCAATCTAACCCTCGCATACATATCTAAAAGTATCTTAATGTTTAGGGAGCTATGTTTGGTATGCGATCACCCACCATAGGATAAGCATTTACAGTCAAGCAAAAACTTATTACCTGATATATTGTTAGCTTTTGAACTGCCCCACAATACTCTAGGTCTAGGCGATCCTGGTGGTACGAAATGTAATTGGTGCAATTTTTAGAAACAGCATGAGCTTCTAATCTAAAACACAAAACTTTTGAGTAACAACAAAAAACACAAAGAAGCATCAATAAAAGAGGCAGAAAAACATTTAAAAAAAAACCCAGAGATATTTAAATGTGATAGGTAGACTGCTAAAATGGTGGCTTGGGTGTAATAGTGCTACTTCCCTGGCACTGGTAATAAATTATGAGCTCAGCAGTGCTGAAATGATGCTAGGTGGTAAAGTGCGGCTGTTGAGCTTTGTAATAATTATAAATTGTCTACTCCATGCACTAGATATTTAAAAGTTATCCACACAATTTGTTATTATGTTTTGTTCTATTATTATTCATTGTAAGCTAGAATGTTCTTCACGATCATTTGTTCGCCGGGGTTTAGAGTAAAATAACAGAATAAAGCAATACACAATCTCAAATCCATAAGTTACTTTCACAGCTATTACAGGCTTGACCTTGCCAACCGCTTAGGCCGTTGCATTAGTTTTTTGATGAAACTCCAGGAAAATGATGGATGTATTCACATGAAGATATTCTTAATGTGCCATAGATGCTGAACGCGGCTTTAGAAGTCTTAACTCTTACAAATTCGTCTGCTTTATGCCTGATTGATTTGCTGGTCTCATGCGCTTTTGAAAAAAATCATCAAACTTTGAGAATTTTTTAAAATTGAGCTGTTGGTGTTACAGAGTTAAAAAGAAGATCATCAGACCCACTAATACCTATTCTATAAGTAGATTTTTAGATAAAGCTAACTTTGTACTTGTGAAGAGGTAAAAATATTTTTTTATTGACACTACTTTTTTTCAAATTTATGAAAATTGGCATTTTTGCTTTGAAAAAACACCAAAAGTAAAGCTCCAAACAAAAAACTGAGGCGACAGATAGAAAGAAAATTCAATTCTGATGCATGTAGGTAATTTTGAAGAATTAATGGGCCACCACATTAGCCATAACATGTCAATCAAAGCTGGCCTTGTTTTAGCGAAAATCTCGGACATTTTTTCAGAGAATATTATTAATTTTTTTTTTTCTATTCAAGCTAGCACCTGACTTTTTACACCACTGAATAGAGAATTTCAAGCGCTATCTTGTGATATAAAGAACCATAATAATAAACATTTTCAAAAAAAAAATGAAAAATAATAAAAAATTACTAGTCAACAATATCGTCGTCATCCAAATAATTAATTTCTAGCATACTACCTGTCATTTCCACTTATAAACATTTCCAGCATGCCTAAATAAATATAATCTAACCATTTATCAGAACAAATTTCATCCGTGGAGGTTCTCTGCAAAAAATATTATTTCAAACTATCTCAGCAAGAAAAATTCTTTCTTGCCCGACAAGGAAGGGGGTGCGGTTCTCATGGCGCGGTTTCCGTTTAGACTGGCAGATTTACCTCAAACAAAAATCAGAAAATAGAACAGATTCTGCTCTACACGATGATATAAAATTTTTTATTGTAGGTCTACTAGAAATACTAGAAAACTCTCTCGAAAATTCTCGCGACAGCTGTCGTAATTGATCATTGAAGAGTGGATAACTCCGGCGACAACTGTCGCAAAAGATATATGAAAAGTTAACCAATTGTGCGTCATTTTTTACCGGAAACAGCTATACGTTATAATGACAGAATTCATAATTATTTCGACTGAGTTGCCTGTTGTTGGGAAAGCAACTTCACAAGTCTGTCATTAGGCCCCGAAACCTCTAGCAACTCCTGGCGTATGTACTTTTGCGAGTGCAGTCCCCATTGCCATCAGACATTTTTTTATTATTGTTGTTAACTCATCTATTATCGTCTGCTTTATGCCTGGGGGCATCCCATAGTCTCAGTCAGGTGCTTTGGAGAGAGAGAATCTTAGTTTGCAATAATATTTTTAAAATCAACTGTTAATGTCACAGAGTTAAAAAGAACTTCATAGGATTTGCCAAGACCCATTTTATAAATAGATTTTTAAATGAAGCTGATTCTGTACTGGTGAATAGGAAAAATCAATTTTTCAATGATATACCCCTTTTACACTTTATAAAAATTGGCATTAAAAATTCATTAAAAGTAAGGCTCAAAACGAAAAAAATAATACCACAGATGAAAAGAAAATTTAATTTTGACATAGGTAGGTACTTTTTAAGAGTAATGGGCAACAAAATTGGCCAAAACAAGACAATGGAAGTGGCGATTGTATTGAGAGAATACAGGAAGATTTTTAATGATTAACATATTTTTTTTAATGACTAAGATACAGCCATAATTTTTACACCAATGAATATAGAGAGTTTTAAGCGCTATTTTCAGATATAAAGAACCATAATAATAAACCCTTTAAAGAAAATACAGAGAATAATCAAAGATTACTAGTTAACATAATCATCGTCATCCAAATAATTAATTTTTAGCTTACTCTCATTTCCACTTCTAAACATTTCCAGCATGCTTAAATAAATATAATATAATCATTTATCAGAAAAAATCTCATCCGTGGAAGTTCTTTGCAAAAAAATTATTTCAAAATAGCTTCACAAGAAAAATTATTTCTTCCTCGAAAAAGAACATGGCGCGGTTACCACGAAGCTGTTTTCGTTTAGCTTGACTGATTCTCCTCAAATAAAAACCAAAAATAGAAGAGATTTCGTTCTACACGATGGTATAAAATTTTTTACTGTAGATTGAATAAAAACGTTAGAAAAATTATCCAGAAGATTCTCGCGAGAGCTCTCGCAAAAGGAAATTGAAATGTACACGCAGTGTGATTGATTTAGATGAATATTGAAAAACTTTTTTTTGCAGTTCTCCTATGCTCAGTAGACCAGGGGAATAACTAAAAAGGAAAGTTTCCACTGGAGTTTATAGTGAAGGATTTTGAAAATGTTGAGATTCTTGCACATTGTCAAGACAAAAATAATTACTGCTTCACTTACCAGGAACATAATATGGATCACTGTCATTGTCACCTAAACTCTCGGATGAACTAGCTTCATCGGCAAAGTTTTCGCTATCATGTGAACAGTTTGTTTTTAAAATCTACAACAGTGGATGAGACAGTCGTTTAAACAAAACTTCATCTTTGAGTAACTGAGGCAGTGAAACGTGCATGAAAATATTCAGTTGCCACTAGAAAAAATGCAAGAGCTATAACTGCAATCAATTGACCAACTAACCACCGGTTTGGGCAGACGGTTGCTATTTCTTCGTTACTGAAGAGTCATCGACACAAAAGCTGACTAAAAAAGGCTCAGTTTCTTCAATTTTCTTGAAGTCACATCAACATCCATCTTCGTTCCACTGCAAGTTTGGTTTTTGAGCATCTCACCAGCATCTCGCTTTTGCAGGACCTCATCTACCGAAGAGTTATGTACTGCATGCACAATAATGCTACTTTCAATCCTGTCAACTTCACAAACAATCCATCGCTGGCATTAGCCTGATGTTCAGTAGGACAATTTTATTGCAGTAGCCAAAGTTGTTAAAATGAAATGATCAAAATTTAAATCGGGGTCAGATTTCTTGTTATGAAAAGTCACCTTTTTTTAAAGAAAAAGTTTGCCATATTTTTAAACATCTCTTGGAGCCAGTATCTTGATATTACCATGCCTAAAACATAAGCAGCCTAAAGCAACCGCAAAAATTGAAAATGAATAATTGCACTGATTTTATGCGCTTCTTTTGGTGTATCTCCATCAAGATACAACTACCTGGAAATGAAAATTATTTGACAAATTGCCCAATATCATCATGTTTTTTAGTTGGAAAGTCAATGAAATAATATAATAGCAGTGTTTGAAGAAAAACTAGTTATTATTGCAGATATCATTAATAGTACAATGATAAATATTAGTTATGTTGTGTGATAATAATAAATGACCATGGCAACATTGCTATAAGCAATGAAACTTGAAAAATAATTATTCCTCAGTCTTTGGACCCAGAAATTACTTACTCGTGTATTTAAAATGTACTCAGTTTATTCGTAGACAAATAAATACCTAGCACAACACAAATTTTCATAAATGAGATTTTGAAAACGAAAGTATTTTAAGATATTCCTAACATTCGTAATATTTTCTAATTTGAAAACATCATGAACTGAGATACCGGTTTGAACAGCCTAGTATTTGTTAAATTATATTCATTGGGGAGAGGATAAACTACTCTATATAGGAACTATCTGATTTGTGTCATCATTTTCTAGTAACAAAGACTGCTGAAATGAAAATAACATCTTACACAATTTAGATTAGTTTTCATACGCCATATTGCAATGGCTGAGGAGTATGATAATTTCGATTAATTTATCAACATGTGAAAACAACTTTCGAAACTTGAAACTTTTTACAATCAAATCACTAAATTTTGTCGTGTCAAGTAAACAAATTGATAATCTTAATGAGCCAATTAAAATTATCAAGCATAGTGTATGTACACAAATTTATTAGTGTAACCGCTGTTGTTAACTGATGGTTTTAAAAAAACATTGCCAGAAAACACCATTAGTACAAGATTTTATTAAAAAAGTTTAGTGGAAAAAAAACTCAATTATTCAATGCTAAACACAGCCCATTTTCAGTCGCTAGGGAAGCAGGTGTAAATCAGGGAAAAGTAACACGTAATTAGTGAGAGATCATTTAGCACAAAAATTCATTCTGATACTAAACAATGTGAGATCTGAAACCTTTTGGGCCGAATTGAAAAATTAGATAGCCATTGCACTGCCTTCACAGCTACGGAATAATGCCTTTTGAAAATTGAACTGGTTGAAAGTGGCAGAAATGTTTTTTCTTTGTTTCACAAAGCAGTTTTCTTCTACTCAGTAAACCAAGTGGATTAACAGAATAAGCCAGTGTCAATCAATTTCATTTTAATTAAATATTTTAAAAATATTGCGATTCTTGCACATTGTCAAGACAAAAATAATAATTACTTAACTTACCAGTAACATAATGTGGGTCACTGTCACTGTTATTTAAACCCTCAGGTGAACTAGCTTCATCAGTAGAATCTTTACTATCATTTGAATGCTCCTTGATTTTAGAGTCTACTATGGATGGGACAGTCATTTAAACAAACCATGTTTGGGCAATCATCCCCACTGCCACATTTCTGCTCATCAATCTACTCGTTTTACCTTTAATACATACATGCAAGTTATTTGGTTGCAATTAGCAAAAAAATTCCAGAGCTAGAGCTGTTGTAACTCATTAAACAATCGACCAACTGACCAACGTTACTGAAGAGTCATCAACACCAAAACTGACTAGCGAAGGCTCTGCTGCTTTGGCTTTTTCACTGTTACATTGACATCCATCTTTACTACACTGCAGGTTTTGTCTTTGAGCATCTCATCAGCGTCTTGCTTTTCCAGGACCTCATCCACCGAAGCGTTATGTACTGTTGGCACAATAATGCTACTATCAATACTGTCAACTTCACACACTTCACCAAACAATCCATTGCTGGGATTACCATCATTTTCTGTAGGATAATTTTATTGCAGCAGCCAAAGTTGTTAAAGCAGTTTGACAGAAAAATTGTATCTAGCAAACAGGCTTGGGACTCGATTTTGGAAAAATAAAGGATTAATTCGATTTCGATTTTAGAATTTAAAAGAAAGGAATATAACATTTCGATTTTTTTTTGAAAAAGAAAGGATAAAGGAATGTACAATCGATTCTATACTCTGTATGATTGTTTATCTTGGCAAAATTTATGTGGTATCGAGTCATCTTCTAATTTATCTGTCTTTCCTGCAAATATTACATATATATGTGTTCAGTAATTACTAGTGAAAATGATGTAACTTGATAGCACAATATCAAAGAGCTGTTTTGATCAGAACTCAGCTCTTCACCGCTGGTAACAAAAAAAAACACACATTTCATAGCCTTCATTATTATTTATATAACAATATTTCAAAGTCGTCAGTGATTATCCACCCTTCTATTATAGATATTCATAATTGGTGTAAACAATGTAGCTATAGATATGGTATGTAATATATGTATGTATAACTACTAATGCATTAATATATGTATCTAAAACTACTATTGCATTTCAACAATAATAATGATAAAACCGAATTATTATTTATGGCATTGATAATATTTGATTAATAAATAATAATAGCGATTCCTAATAGGTGTTCATTGATGGGATGATTGGTATGTTGATCAATTTGTCGGGTACATAAAAAACAAGTAATAACTAATAATAATAAAAATGATGAAAGATTATTATCATTAAATAATGTTGGTGTAATTATTACGTATACTTTTCATTATTACTAGTATAATAATCATAATTAAATTGATCATTGTAATTAATATAAAATAAACAAACATACCAAAAAAGCAAATAGTATTAATAAATAATTAAAATAACAATGCGAAAGAATATAATATTAATTAAGCCGCTGCTACCATGTTCAATACAAATAGTTAGTAGTAGTGGTAGTGGTAATAACTAGAGTAAAAGCCTGCTGTTTTTGTACAGCATAAAAATCCAATTAATCAATGAGAACTATAATAAATAAATAATTGTAAATTAATTAATAATAAATAATCAAAATAATAATAAAATACATAAATAATAATAATTGTAATTAATAAATTGCAAAAACTAAAAAATGAATAATGATAATGATTAGCTAATAAATAAATAATGATATTATAATCATAATGGTAAAAGTAAATATTATCATTAAAACTGTAATTATAATAATATAAAATTTATAATAATATAATTATTCAAATTATACTATTATTATTATAATAATAAATATAATTTGGTTGTTTCAAATTATTATCAAATTAATTATTATTTATAAGTATTGTAACAATTATTATTATTATAATAATTAGTAAATAATATGAATGATTTATGATAAATAGTAATAGTAGTGAAGTGGGGGAAAATCTAACATTATTATTATAATAATTATTATTATTATTTATAATTACTATAATAAATAAATAATTATAAATAGTAATAACTTATTGAAATAGTTACAGTAGTAATAATAATGATAATTATCAAATTTTAATATTATTATAATTATAATATTAAAATTATTATTATTTATTTATAATTATAACTTATTTAATATAATTAATAATTATTATTATTTATTATTATTATTAGAAAAATAATTGGTTTTTCTTTAAGAGATTTGGGTACACATTATCACATCAGTTGAGTTATGCCTTAAAAAAGGAAAACCTAGTCACGTAGTTGTAATGATCACAGTAGTAAGAAAGATATATAATGGTAGTGCATGTAACATTTATCACCAAAGGTTTTCTTCTCAACTGAAATAAATCTACTGTCTGCATCATCTGCTCAAATGTTCCGGTTTGTTCGATAAATGATATTATTTATAATCTCAAAAAAATTTTGGTTTTTGTATCATGGCTAACCTGACCTTAAGCTGTTATCTATAATGAAATAAAAGACTAGAAAAAAATAGCAGCTAGAAAAACAGCATAGTATGACAAAAACGAAGCATAAACCAATTTTTTTAGTGTTCAAAATCATTGTTGTAGAGACTTCATATCCTGTTTAGTGAGAAATTTTCAAGAAATTGCTACGGTTGTGGATTAAATACAGCAAAAGTCACACGATGTGGAGCTTTAAAAAACAAAAAGCTATGCTACATTGTTTTTTTTGTGACCAATTGGATGAAATCAGAATATTTTGACCTTTCATGACTTGAAAAAATCGATTACATCCTTGAAGCATTTAAATTAAACACTTACAGCTAATCCTTTATCATTCTGAAAACCATTGTAAATAGACTAATCGTTAGTGAAATAGCAGCGACTAGCGAAAACGATTAACGTTACGCGTTACGCATTCGTTTGTCCCAAGCCTGCTAGCAAACGCACAGACACACTGCACCATATGTTAAACCGGTGGCAATGGTATCATGTTTCAGCTAGTTTCATTTTGTTGGTTTATTTACAAGACTGATTTACCTTTCTACCGGGAAAAATAAATTACCATTTACTTGAAACGAATGATTGCCGGGTTTGCCTAAACAGAATTGTAGGCAGATTGGTTTTCAAAATTGATAATTCAGAAGTTAAATAAAGAATTAACCAAAATTTTTTCCAAAAATGCAATTGCAGAGGCCATATCGATCCTTTGACTTTTATCAACTACATTATTTCTGTCGTAGTAGGTAGTAGCTCCTTTAATGTATCAAATAATGAGAATAGTCAAGCAAGGTTTCTAATAATGTTTGCTGCTCAACTACACTAATTCGGGTTGCATATATAAACGTTGAGAAACATCAGTCATTATTCCTGGTAATAAAATAATGTTTACCGCTGCAGCTACTCAACTGGTAACTATTACTACATCACAGATTTTCAAATTAGCACGGTTTCACTATGTATTGTCTGTGCATGTGTGTGTTGAGTGAGTGTGATAAAACTTCTGAATGTCAATGTAAAATCAATTGGAGGGACGACTAAGTCACGCGATCATGAAATTGAAGGAAATTATTGTGATTATAAGATGGTAGATAAATTAGTTAGGCTACCTTTTGGTAAATTTTCAACAAGCTCTGTAGTGTATGTATCATCTTCCATCCGGTGGATATAGAGCAGGGCTTTTTGATTGGGCTTGAAGCTGTAGATCTACAAAACCCAACATCATTATAATAATTATTGTTACCATTATTGTCATTATTATCATAACTGTTATAGTTTGGAGAACAAATTTTTTTTTCAATATATCATTTTTCTAGTACTTGTTAGCAATCATTTATAACATCACAAAACCGCTAAGAGAATACTTCGGTGAGCAACAGAAAACAATATACCTAGAAATTATCAACGCAACATTGTATTCTAATTGGCCTGGGTTACTTTCAATAGATAAAATGTGTTTGAATATCATTCAATTTCGGACGCTTTATGTATGAGCGCATCACATTGTCTCAGGCGCTTGGGAGAAGGATTATTAGTTTTAATGACTTTTTTAAATTCCACCGTTAGTATTGCAGAGTTAAAAGAAACACCAGTACTGGTACTTTGTACTAGTAGATGGAGAAAAATTTTTTTAATGACCCACCTTTTTTACACTTTTCAAAAACTAAAAAAAATCCTGAAAGTAGAGCTCAAAACAAAAAACTAATGCTACTGATGGAAAGAGAACTAGTGTTTGATATATATGTACATACTTTTTGAGAATAACGGGCATCAACATTGGTCAGAACACGACAATGAAAATTGGCCATTGCATTGAGAAAACCCCGAAAGATTTTTCAAAGAATAATAATAATTTTTGTAATAAATAAGGTACAGCCATAATTTTTACACCAATGAATAAGGAACTCCAAGCACTATTTCCTGATATAAAGAACCATAATAATAAACAACTTAGAAAAACTGAAAACAGTTAAAAATTACGAGTTAACATTATCTCCGTCATCCAAATAATGAAGTTTTAGCTTAGTTCTTTCATTTTCAATTCTACATAATTCCATCATGCTTAAATAAATATAATTTATTTTTTTATCAGAACAAATCTCTTTCGTGTAGGTTCTTTGCCTAGAAATTTTGTCAACATAATTCAGCAAGAAAAATTTATTTCTTGATTGAAAAGGAACATGGCACGGTTGTCATTAAGCTGTTTCCATTTAAACTGACAAATTTCTTGAAATAAAACCAGAATATAGAAAGAGTCTGTTTCACACGACGGTGTAGAAATTATTACTGTAGGTCTAACCAAAAAATTCAAAAATTTTCCGGAAAATTGGCGCAGAAACTGCAATCAAAGTGACTTGAAGATAGGACAACTTGTGCGAGAATGGCTGTCAACGAAAGCTGAAATGTTTTAAATAATGAGATAAATAGTTGTGCATTCCTTGGCACAGTTAATTGTGAATAATCAATGTATGCTGGTATTAACAATTTACTCTGTTTATACAAGAAATTGAAGTTAAACTCGGTAATATGGTACACAAAAAATGGTGCATCTATGAAACATCAATTTTGGGCGACTTGTCAAGTTTGACCAACAATGAATTTTCTCCGAAATTGGTATATGTCTATTATTTTCCGACTGCTTGCGCCAGCCAGCTGTAACAAATAAAACTATTCATGGCAAATGTAGTTAGCTCTGAACAATAAAAAGTGAGACTTAAATGACTGAAAGACCGGCGAGAAAGTTGTCTGTCTATTCTTCCGTGTGTCATTGCAACATTATTGAAAACAATGTAGCAACAACCAATGCAAAGATAATAATTGCGTTCATAGGCATGACGTAAAGAAAACATTAAAAAAAGATCAAAATTAATCCCTAATTGGGCATTTAAAAAGCTAAAAACTGAATAAATATAACTCAAACACTGCTCAATAGCAGTAAATACCTTTCGACAATTTTAGTGATCTTAGTGATTGGCAGCAGCAAGAATAACTTGAAATATTAAAAAGCTAACAGTCAAGAGATGCTTGAGTACTTCAAGTACTTTAGGCTAAATTTCATCCCCCAAAGGAAGCTGTTGATAAATGATAGTAATTAAAAACTATTAACTTTCACAACATAAACATTTACATGCAACAATAAGTTTCAAGCTTTTAGTTCAAGTTATCAGCTTTATAAGAACAGTCCACAAAATAATTAAAATTTTGTTATTTCTTTAATAAAAAAAAATTAAAAACGAAACAATTGAGAAAGCAAAACATATACACTTGTTATAGTAGCAACATTGCGAATTTAAAGCACATATCGTGTAAGATAAAGTGGCAAACATTCACAGCTCATAATAAAAAGAAAATATTTGAGACTCACCTCTGCTTCTGGCTACTTTACTTTTGACTGCGTTTGAAGATAACAGAACATATTGATACTTTTGTTGTTGCTAGCCATTGTTCTTTTGGACAATGAGTTCATTATCCTGGAATATGATGTGAGTATATTTTATTTGGTATAGGTTAACCTCCTCAATTTACATTGCAGTTCACATTTATGTAGCAGTTTGTCAAAACATCTCTCAATAAACAAAGAAGAACAAATAATTTAGATTTGTTTCTGTAATTATTTTTTTTATGCAGACAGAAATACATTGTGTAATTGTATTGAATGGCAAAGAAAACTGATTCTCTGTAATCAGTTATAGTTTGAAGGTTTTATACAAACTAGATAAGCATTATCAATAAAAAAAACTTTAAATTAGCACAGACTGGTAATACAATTTGGTAATGATAATCAAAATTTTCAATTATGAATTTTGCAACCAAATATAAACGTTCACAGACTATCGTTGTCTTCAGATTTTGAAAGCAATGTATCATGTTTATCGGGTCAAGTCTTTAACAAAATACTGGTTCAGAGTTGCGCACTCATAAACACATTTGATAGTAAGAAATTGATTCTGAGTTTCTACACATCTTTTTATAAATTATATTGTTACTTGACACAAAAATGCCCATTTTTTTCAAAAGAGAGCTTCTCCAAATAGGTTGAGCAAAGTCCAACCTAGCTCATAGCCATGAGTTGTTCAGTTATCAAAAAAATTAAGCAAATTTTGCTTCTATTATCGATACCACATCATAAAAAAGTAATGTTTTCTAACAAAAACAGGGAGTTGGGGAAAGACAACTACTGGTATGAGGACCAAGAAAACATCATCGATAAATATTTTAAATGCAACATGTAAAGTATCCTGACCAGGAAAACAGTTTTCTGACAAGTTAAAGGCTGGCGACAAATGTTAGCAACTGATAGCTCTCACCGTAAATAACCGAAATCGGTTCATAAGCGTTTCCACAGCTGATATAATCCAGAGCACCTTAGTCAAAGCTCTATATTGTCAACTTCATAGCGTCTCATCGGAAGTTCTCAGTAAAGCAGTACTCAAAACCTAAAATTCCCAACATATGTGAGTACCTATCAAGAACAAGTTTCATGTGGGACAGTTTTGGAGATACATATTCGAATCTAAATTGAAATTATTCAAGCAGGTACATGCAGGGGTGGGAGAAAATGACTTTAAAGTCAAGTCAAGTCATGAACTTTGTGAGTCGAGTCAAGTCAAGTCGCAGCCATTCTGAGGTTCAGCTGAGTCAAGTCAAGTAAAGTCACAAACATTGTTGAGTCAAGTCGAGTTGAGTAATGAAAAATTTTAAGTCAAGTCAAGTCTGACTCAAATGACTTACAAGTCAAATATCAAGTCACTTGAATGTCTCAGAGTCTATTGGTCGTAGAGCATTATCAAAGACATCATCGTGATCAGCAGATTTCAGAGGGGGTAATTTAGATGTCCAATAGATGACTAATACAAAACTTTCACAGAAATCAGACGACTTTTACTGAAAGATTTCCCTAACAGCAACAGATGACAAAAATATTGGCAATGATAAATCAGTGGTTCAGAGCAATAGTCTGGCAGTATAGCATTTGTACTTATGGAAAGCCAGAACCAGTAGAATGTTGCAGCCAATAAAATATTCTGTTCACAGTTCAAGCAGTAGACACTTCACAGTGAGTTAATGGTTTAACCCATGGATGAAATATAACAGGATTGCCAGCTGCGGCCGCGTAATAGAAATTTTGTGACAAGCCAAATGTAGCCGTTTGTGGGAACCGCCATACTGCTCCGAAATTTTCAAGACCTCTTGGATCTCGTGATAAATATCGTTTTCTTATGAGTTTTTACACGTCATTTTTAAAACTCATTTTTTAGTAACTCTCAATGAGAGACAAAAAAGTTCATCCCTATTGTGACTGCAAGATATGATTCTACGCCATGATACGTTTTTTAACGTCCCAAAGCTGATTTGAAAGTTTCTTTGTATTTGGCTAAATGATATTGTTTTAATTAATAATAATGATAATGGTAGAAAATGGTAATAAAAAATGATTAAATTAATAGTAATCTCAGACAAATAAAATAACAGTACTTTACGATAAACAGCTTGAATCAATAATCATCATCTTCATGGATAAATTATTATTTATTATCATTATATTATCATTTTTGTTGCTGTTAAAACTTAATAATTAAAACTCAAGTTTTCTACTCATTAGTAGGTAATAATTAACAATATTCACAAACTTTTTCTAATTATTATTTAAAACTCAAATAACTATAATGTATCAACAATGAAAAAAATAAATAATAATGATGATGATAATAATTATTATTGAATAAATAATACCAATTTACTTATTATTACTTACTGAAATATCACCCAAACAATTCTTCTGGAGATTGATTGCTGTTGATTGGCTTTTCGGCTATTTCCATCATTCATTTTTTAATCTCAACAAGTTAGTTGCCATATGCTAATGAGTCAGTATGTAAACTGGATATGATGTGAAATAGATATCTTGATCCACCTTATCTTGAGGTTATTAATTTTTAGCCAGAGTTGATGTTTGAAAAATCATCAAAATTCAAAATGGCCGCTTTCAGCTTTGTGTCACATGATTGAATAATAGCCAATGAGAGCCAAGCAATTTGGTAATCTAAACATGACCGCCATAGATGCTTCATGTCAGGCAATGTCGATTCGTAGTTTATGGGATTTTAAGTAATTATAAGATTAGTCCAGCTTGCCTAACAATGAATAGGGGTAGATGCCAGTACATGCTACTGCAGTGGAAACTGCATTACAGGTTTCCAGTGCACATCAGGAATTATTGTGCAGTTAAGCATGATGAACACACATTTTGTACACCTAAGAAGTAAACAGCCATTAGTCTGGGCCAGTGCTGAATGCTGTTTGATCCCATTTTTCAAACACAAAAAAACTTTTTAATGAAGTTTTTCACTTTTCATTCTACAAAAGTTAATTTAAATTTCAAGAAGTGTTACAATTTTTGGGTATCTAATTTTTAATTAAAAAAAGCTCAACACGTGTTTCTAAAGAAACTGCAAGTAATAAAATTTTAGCCTTTTTGAACCAGCCTTGCTCATTGTTAGCAAGCTGCAACCAGATTCAATGCCAAAGTTGGTAGTCAACAATAAGCCGTTATAAAGACCCACAAACTGCTTGTAGCTGAGTTAACATACTGGTTAATCATGAACTGTCAAACTATAGAGCCCCCTTGTTGATTACCTGCTATTGCTGTGTAAGTAATGCTGAGAGACAAAGAACAAAACCGCTGAGTACATTCACACAACATTAGCCATGAAAGGTTTATTGTGTGTCTATACTAGATAAATTGGAAATGTTTCCCTACAACATATTGTATTCTCATGCATCATCTTCGAAAAACTCACGTTCATCAAAATATTGTTTTTGTTTTTCCAAGTTTACCGCTCCTTTCAACCCTGAGCTTTTCAAAACATTTAACTGTTTTTTTGTTTGTCAAAATAAGTAAGCATTTCTTCTTTTGACTGTAAAAAACTATAAATTCATGTAGAAATATTGGTTTTCTAATGTAAGTTGTCACATCCTCCAGAGTGGAGCACTTGTAGCTGAATGGTAAATTTACTCGCCATAGTAAACAGTGCAACGCCAGCACCCCAGCCAGGTTGAAATGATCTGTTTTAATCCTTGTTACAATGAGAGCATACAGTAGCTAGTAGTGAGGAGCCTAAATTCATGCATACTTGATGTATTAAGTCTTGGAATTATTTCCACAGTTAAAGTTTGGCACATAGGTGCTTCTCAGGCTTGAAGTTTGCTCAGATCTGTGGATGTGTGTGTAGTGTGCAAGTCTTAATTACAAACTAAAAGTAAAAAAAAAAAGTATTCAAAAAGAATGTTCCACGTATTTACGGTATGTTCTGATTGTCTGATTCGTTTCTCTTTTGGATATGTTCTGTGTTTTGACCAAAATAGATTTTTCTGTGCTTCCTGGAACTAGCATTAGAAATTCAGCAAGTGAGTTTTTGTGGTGCTAACTTTAAACAGCTTTTTACACAACTTTTCTCACTAAACAACAGATATTCAAATGTAATGATCTTCAACAGATTCATGCCATCAGTTTTCTGAAGCTTTACACTGATCAAAGCCATAGTTTTAAAGTTATTGACAGATTTATATGCACAATTTTTTATCCAAGAACACCATCTCATGCACAGCTGTTTAGCCTGAGAGACACAATGCCACATAAACAAATCAATTCATTATGCACTGGGATTCAAATCTCGCACTTCCCAGTGATAATTACCACAGCTATTTACATACTGGAAGAAATGTTTGCCTTTCATAAGCTGTATTGCTGTACAATTATGCTGGAAATGCCATTTTTTCATTGAAATGCACATTTTATAGTATAATTAATATAATCTTCTTAACATATAGAAATTTTTATTGAAATTTGGTCTTACCCTTTAAAAATTGCAGCTTTTTTGTAAGATTTTTCTTCCGGCTGAGATGCCAGTGTGTGCAAGTTTCCGTCTAATGCCAGCGGCTTGTATTGTTGATGAGGAAGTGTTTGATGAGTGCCAAATGTTTTTATACTATTGTTTTGTAATAGAATGATAAACGAATTATATGGCTGGTTTGTGACACCTGTGACACCAAAAGTTTTGAGCAACACCAAGTTTTTGCTAAAGAACACCCAATTGTTCCACAACACATTGCCTGGATTCAGAATATGAAAAAACAGTTGAAATTTCACCACAATTGAGGATGAAGAATAAACATCAAGAACAAATAAATTTCAACTGCATGAATAGATAAAGATTAATTACATGTTAGGCAGAAGTTTGATCATGCATTTACATGAGCCAGTTGCAAGCCTCTATGAGAGTCAACATTGTTTCAACAAGAACAAATAAATTTCAACTGCATGAATAGATAAAGATTAATTACATGTTAGGCAGAAGTTTGATCATACATTTCCATGAGAGTCAACATTGTTTCAAAAGGTTTCCTATTGGCAAAGACTATATAATTCATATAGTCTTCATCTGTATAGGTGTTATATAATCTTTGCTATTGGCTTGTATTTCTAATTGCACCAGCAGTATTTGTTTTATATAAACCATTATACAGCGCAGTGATTCATACAGTATTATTACCATAAACAAGTGCATCTAACTTATCTAGTGGTCTCTGACTTCAGCGCAATTAACCACAACTGGTCTATCAGTTCTAACTGCTATCTACTCAGAGCTTGGATGGGCTATTGAATAGCTATTGAAATTGGTTGGCTGCATTCATAAGGTGAAACAAAGACTACATAGTCTTTGGCTGAAGTGACAAATTATAGATTGGAACTTTCAGCAATTTTGTACTTTCACAAACAAGTAAGCAAAGTAATGATAAACGAACTAGTTTTGTACCCAACACATGTGCTTGTCTATACCAGAAGGAAATATCACAGAGTCCATTATTGTTTCTTATTCATAATAGATTTAGTGAAGTGGCAAATCTGCTTTAATTGCCGTGTATGATGATTAAAACAGTCCAACAGCTGAATGATTCCACTGAATGAGTTTATTGCCTACAGAGAATACGAATTTATAGGTACTGTGGCAATGCCCAGATTTTGAGCTTTTCACATGGATTTAAAGAGCTGGGCATTGACAGTTCTTAAAGATCAAATAGTGCACTTGGTAACATTGGGTGGATGTGGGAGATATATGTATGTAGATATCATTGCCAACATGAGTTTCAAAGCAAATTTTCATTTAAACTTGGCTTTAGACAAGATACACAACAAATAATACAAATATCAGTATAGAGCAATTTTATGAATCCAGTACAGCTAGCAGATATAACATATACATGAAATAGAGCACTTGTATTTCAAATTACACAAATGTAGGAAGGCTAGCAGCAATTCACTCTTTGTATAGGACTAGACAGTCTGTTGAAGCTGCCTGGGGAGGGATGGTGATCAGTGATGTCAAAGACTATGTAATACATTATATAGTCATTAGTGATGCTGCCCAAACCTATTACATGTTGTTGATATTATCTTTTGCGGTCAGCTCAATCCTCAGTTATTGCAGTTACTGCACTTGGAGCTTCAGACTAAAACACAATCAAAGACTATATAGTATATAGTCTTTGCTTTGACACAAAGTTTGACCGCACAAAGAGTGCCACAACTCATATGATCATCAAGTGGTTCAGCAGTTCATTTCCCAATGGTCTCAAATACTCGAAAAATCTTAATATTTTGTTGCTGTTGTACTAAGGTTCTACTTATTTTTGACTTCAGCAAATGCCATATCAGCAAACTTATCACACTTTGGCTGCTGGTCTCACTTGATTGCAATTAGGATTCAATTGTAGTATTCCACTTATTTTAAAACTTGTGCGAGCTTGTTAAAACACACGAGATCCGTTCGACAAAAATTGAAAAAAAATATTCTGAAAAAACTATGAGGTTTAAGACAAATTCATTATCATGTGCAAATTTTGCCGAGCTGTACTGAAGCGTTTTTAAAAAGAAAATGTTGAGAAAGGGAGAATTTTCAATTGGGTCTTTTGGTGACAATAGAAATGAATCGTTATGCAACAACTAATGCACTACATATCATGCATTTCAACAGCATCCGAATATTATTACATCACTGGGTAGAAGTGATACTGGAGAACGCAAACAAATGATTCATTTAATTGCACAAATATTGATGATTGTTTGTAATTTTATTATGGACACAGCAGCTTGATCTTTTTGGTGACTAAAAAGCTACAGTGAACGAGATTGAATAAATTCATATCACGCTTAAAAAGCATAGGACTGGTGTTGCTAAAGCAAAACACGCTCTGGCTGCAGAATTTTTCTCTCATTCAGCATTGCAAAACTGAGGAGAGAAAAAGTTTACAGCTACAAAAAATGCAATAAATTTATGGAGGTCTATGGAGTTTTTGACTGCCAGGTCAACAGAGTGGGCTATCTACAAGCAGCATCTCCATTATATGATTTTAAAGCACACTTAGGCAAGTAGCTGTAATGTTTTTATTAAGCTTTCAGTTTGTCGGTTTAAGGTTAACGACTAAAAGTATTCATTATTGTTATTTGGTGGTTAGAATTTTTTTCCTCAAAAACGTAGCAAATATTTCAGTATTAATTATGATTTCTTGCAAAATGCTTACTCCAAATATGAAACTTCTAGACTGCAGATTTTTATCTCACATTATAATAAAATCGCATTGAGTAATTTTTAAACTAACAATTACTTTTTGATAATAACTATCCATCGGTACTTTAACTTTGATCACAAAACACCATCACGTGAAATTCAGTCTGTGCATGCAGAATAGCGACATAACCGAAGATGGAAAAATTGTTGACTGAAAAAAGCAGCTCCGGGAAAATTAGAACGTATTACAACATCATTTTTTTTAATCACAAAAGTCTCTGCACTATGTGAATATTGTAATGGAATTTAGCATAGGTGGCCTCTATCATTGATGCTATGCTAGCCAGTATGCAGTGTATAAACACTCATTAGTCATACTAGACTCAGCTCCGCCTGATTGCCTCAGTATAGAAGTGGATGCGTGCCTGCCGCAGAGACCGATGAGTCAAGAATTCAAGCAGGGGATTTCCCGCCTTACTAAAGAAGTTGGCTGGCGCATTATTGTTATGTTTATTGACTGTATATATGTTTTCATTGCGCCTGCTTGTTTATGCTATTTTGTTGACCTATATTAATGTTATTGACCAATCCTGTTCTGTTATATTTCAACTGTTCATTAGAATATTGAACTGCATAAATTTGTCAACATGTGGCCCAGTGGGCAGATTAGATTGTGCGCTTACAAAGAGAGGTACTCTGAGTAAGCTTTTGTCTCTTGAAGCAATAAAGTGTTAGCTATTGTAACCCGGTGTGTTCACTTGGCAGTTGGCCAAAAAGTATTAGGATACTTGCACACGGCACGGCACAACACGGAGCTTATTGACTCATAGCTCATCTATACATAGAGCCACTACTAGCGAATAAGTAGCTCTCATTAGCAATTGCTGTTACATTGCTAAACCAGTACACTTCTCTAGTAGCTGTTTGGTAAAGGTGCGACAAAATCCTTTACATTGGTGGCAGCGGTGGGATACTAGTGAACGTTAGACACTACTAGAGAAGCTGTACACTGCCAAACACCACCCCTACTCATTCCCCGAGTATTGGTGTTTGCCATACCGTAATAGTTGCCTGGTAGCAGCCAAACTACCACCCAAGGACACTGTTACACCCCTTGCTCTGACCCGGTGGTACCCCCCACCCGGCAGAACACCCCCCTCCCCTTGCTGTGTTTGATAAGAGAACTACAGTCACCCTGCTCGGTGAACTCGGTAGTCGCTGTACTGCTCACGCGAGATCGTACAGGCATCTCTTTCAAACCCTGGGTACCCCTCTCAGTTCTGCAGGGTACCCCTCTCAGCCCTGCAGGGTACCCCTCTCAGCTTTGCAGTGTACCCTGCATACGCTGTACCGAGTGATTTAGAAACTGTCCTGCCTATATACGGCCAGAGTTTCTAACCTAGTGTTGACACGGCATTGACGCGGTGTGCTGTCAGTCTTCCACTGTTCATCTGGTACACGGAGTTGTCTCCTCCCGTGCTGACAAACCCTGCTGATTGTGAAGACTATACTCCACGTTGATGACCACACAGAGAGCCAGGAGCACTGGGCGGTTGCCAGTGGGCACGGCTGAAGCTGAGGCGTTAGACAGACTCACACAGACCCTGCGAGGAGTGTTGCAGCACCCTGCACCACCCGTTGCTCCTACACGGGACTTCAAACCTCCCAAGTTCAATGGACAAGGTGATGTAGAGTACTTCATCACACGGTTTCTAGAAGTCGCTGAAGCCAATGAGTGGAATGCTCGCCAAACCCTGCTCCATGTGAGAGAGGCACTTTGTGATGAAGCACTGGATTGTGGTAGACCTAACACCCTGCAAGCAGTGTTCGCAGCACTCCGTGCTCGCTTTGGCCTTACACGCCGTGAGGCGCTACAGAGTGTAGCACACTTGAAGAAGGCATCGAAGACTTCCCTCCAAGAACATGCAAGCGAGGTGGAAAGACTAGTTCGAATAGCCTATGAAAATTTGCCAGACAGACACGTGGAACGCATGATACTAGAGACGTTCTCCTCCACCCTGGGTAACCCAGATCTGCAACGCCATTTGTTAGCAGTGGATCCGCAGGGTCTGGAAGACGCAGTTCATGCTGGAGGCGAGTTCCTCCACATCAAGGCAGTTCCTGACTCGAAACCATCCAGGGTACGAGCTGTAGAAAGTGATGAAGAGGAAGAAGAACCCTGTAAGCCTTCCATGAAACCATTCCATCATTCTCAGACTGCTGCCATGATGTCGCAGGCTCCAGGAGGGATGGCTCACCCGTGTCCAGTTACTAACAACAACCCCACAGTGAGCTACCCCCCTCCACCCCAGCAGCCAGCGCCCGTGTCGGTAGACATGATGACTCATCTGCTCCAGACATTACAGAACATGGCTATGGAGTTGCAGCAAATGAAGCAGTGGCAACAACAGGTGCATACACCCCCTTCGGTGCCCCCGGGTTTCTTTCCTGTGGGACACACCCCTTCTGTGATGTGTGCACCCCCTGTTGGTGTGTACCCTGCTCCTGAAGTGACGCAACCTCCTGCCCGGGTACCCCACCACACGCCTAATGTGGTGCACAACCCTTCACCAGCTACATCTGGTACCCCTGTCATGGGACAGAACTCTCAACACACGGTGTCACAGCCTGCTACGGCGCGGTTGGTTCCCCCTCAGTGTTGGGGCTGTGGACGGACAGGTCACTATAGTAGAAGTTGTCCATCTAAGCCTAAGACAACCACCGTACCCAGAGCAAAACCCGTGTCGGGAAACGACCAGTGCCCGCAGTAGTCACCCCCTTGACTAGCTGTAACAGGGCACAAAGGTGGAAGAAAGAACTAGAAAGGGTAGAGAGGCATAACCCTGTGTTTCCAACTCCTTCACCCGGGTCCTCTGGACCACCTATCAGAAGGAAGGCGCCGCCTTCCCCACCTAAGTGGCAGCTGCCAACCTCTAACCGGTATGCAGTGCTACCACATGACGCAGACGGCACAGAGCCTTATGAAACCTCTGCCGCCGTACACTCCTTACTCGACCTATCTCCTTTGGAGCCTGTAGGTCCCCTGAAGAACCGGCCTGCCCCAGTTCAGAGACCTAAGCCAGTAGTTGCACCAGCCAGCCCGTCAGTGGAGCGCCCTTCACGCCCTAGAAATAGAGCGTCGCCTCCCCCTCCCGAGCTGCAAAGGTTCAACCTACCCGGCTGTCTAACACTGAGATAGAACGGCCATACGGGGCAAGCTACTTCCTACCAGGGAAACTTGAAGGCAAGTCAGTCACCCTTCTAGTCGATACCGGTTGCACCACAAATCTCCTATCCAAGCACGTCTTTAACCAGTTACCTGAGTCAGTAAGACAGTCAGTACAGGAGAGTGAGTCCCATGGTATCCTAGCCGACGGCACCCAGATCCCTTTCTTTGGCACGGTGAGAGCTACCCTCCGTCTCCGTGATGTGAAAACTGAAGCCACATTTGTTATCAGTCACATAAACGAAGACGCTATCTTGGGGATGCCCTTCCTCACCGACCATGATTGCAGAATGAGGTTCAGTGAGTGTGCCATTGTCGTAGCAGGAAAGGAGATGCGCTGTACTAACAAGGACGGTACACTGCTAATGAACAATGTTCAGGTCCTTCGTACCACCCAGCTACCCCCGGGCATGGAATCTACCATCCTGTGTAAGGTCACCACACAGAGTTACCTACCCCTTGGGTTAGTAGAGTCCCGACCCGGAGGTCCTCCAATTGCTGCTAGTCTGAACAAGCCAGATAGCAAGGGACATCTGTTAGTGAGGTGCATGAACCCGACTGCTCAGCCAGTAGAACTGAAGGCGGGAAGCACCGTAGGCCACTACAGAGGAGTGAGCCCTGAAGAGGTCGAGCAAACTGAGGTGATTGCCATGTCCGCTTCCACCCCTCCGGTTCATTCTTCTCGCCCCCCGGTTCCTCCTCACGTCGCTGAGTTGTATTCAGCCGCTCTCCCCCAGTGCCAGAACAGACGCGAGGCGCAGCAAGTAGCTGGGTTGCTACGACAGTATGCTGCCGTGTTCAGTTCGGGAGACCATGATGTTGGCCAAACCACCCTGGTCACGCACAACATCCCTCTCCTCCCTGGTACTCGGCCCATCCGCCAACCCCCTCACAGGCTACGCCCTGAGAAGGAGGCGGAGGCAGAGAGGCAGGTGGAACAACTGCTAAAGCGTGGGCTCATAGAACCAGCCTCAGGGGCCTGGAGTTCCCCCGTGGTTCTAGTGAGAAAAAAGGACGGGACATGGAGGTTCTGTATTGATTACAGAAGGCTGAACGCTGTCACGCACCAGGACGCCTACCCCCTCCCCCGCATCGATGAGAGTCTAGATGCCTTGTCGGGGAGCAAGTTCTTCAGTACCCTGGACTTGGTTAGCGGGTATTGGCAGGTCCCCCTTGATGAAGAGGCCAGTGAACGCTCTGCGTTTGCAACCCGTACAGGTCTGTGGAAGTGGAAGGTCCTCCCCTTCGGCCTCACTTCAGCTCCGGCCACCTTCCAGCGGTTGATGGAGAAGGTACTCCAAGGTCTACACTGGAAGACCCTCCTGCTCTACCTCGATGACATTATTGTCATCGCCCCTGACTTTTCCACTCACATCCAGCGCCTGGCTGAAGTCTTTCAGCGCCTACAGCAGGCCGGTTTGAAGCTCAAACCCAGTAAGTGTGAGTTGCTTAAGCCAGAGGTCCGGTATTTGGGACACGTGGTGAGCAGTGCAGGAGTGGCCACAGACCCGGAGAAGGTTGCTGCTATAGCACACTGGCAGACACCCAAGGAGTTAAAGGGCTTACAAGCCTTTCTAGGTACCGTAGGGTATTACAGGCAGTACATCCCTGACTTCTCTACAGTGGCACGGCCACTCACTCAGCTCACGAGTAAGCATGCTCTTTGGGAATGGTCTACAGCCCAAGAGACCGCATTCCAGCAGCTGAAAGTGGCCATGACCCGTGCCCCTGTCCTGGGTTACCCTGACCCGAAGCTACAGTACACCTTAGACACTGATGCTAGCAATGCAGGTGTAGGTGCTGTGCTTTCGCAGGTGCAGGAAGGTAGTGAGCGAGTAATCGCTTACTACAGCAAGACGCTCAGTCCTCAGGAGCGCAACTATTGTGTCACACGGAGAGAGCTGTTGGCAGTAGTGAAGGCTGTCAAGCACTTCCGTCCCTACCTCTATGGGCAGCACTTCCGTCTTCGGACAGACCATGCCTCCCTGTTGTGGTTGTGTCGCCGCCGGGAACCCACCAGTCAGGTGGCTAGGTGGCTCGAGTCCCTCTCTGAGTTCAAGTACACCATTGAACATAGGAGTGGCCCCCGACACGGCAACGCAGACGGCTTGAGTCGCAGGTGTTCCCCTGAGTGTAGGCAGTGTGGTCACATTCAAGAAAGGGATGGTGGACCCTCTAAGGCTGAAGTTCAGCAAGAGTTGGCCTCCTCCTTTCGGCCCCAGCTCTCCGCTATTTCAGCTCCGACTCGGTTCGAGTCACGGCCACCACCCCCCAGCACAACCACCTTCTCTGTCCCTCAGGTACCCCCCAATGCCGTTCAGCCCGTCCAACCGGATGTCGACCTTGTCCAGGCTCAAAGTGAAGGCAACCACGCTGTAGCTGTCATTTACCGGGCAGTGTCTACACAGCGCCCCCTCACTAAAGAGCAGTTGGAGCTCGGCAGCCAAGAGTTGAGACGACTGAACAACTGCATTGGGGCTATGAGACTCCGGACAGATGGTGTGCTGGAACTTCAGGTCTCTCCCAACCGCCGCTCCCGTTGGTGTGCGGTCTGTCCAGCAGGTCTCCGTGGTCACACGGTCTGGCAGACCCACTCTCTTGCGCACCAAGGAGTGAACAGGACCCTGAAGCGCCTCCAACTCACGTGGTACTGGCCAGGGATGACGGCAGATGTACGCCGTCTGGTCAGGAGTTGTGAAGTTTGCCAGAGAGCCAAGAGTGGGGGCACCAAGCCCAGTCCCGGCCGCCAGCGCATGTACGCTGGCCGCCCCTGGCAGAAGTTGGCCGTTGATTTGGTGGGCCCTTTCCCTGAGACAGAGCGTGGCAATGCCTGGATCCTGGTGTTGACTGACCACTTCACCAGGTGGCAAGACGCTCTGGCCCTGCCAAATGCCACGGCCCCAGTGGTAGCAAGTGCTCTGGATGAGCAGGTCTTCTGCTATATGGGCATCCCTGAGCAGATGCACACAGACCAGGGGGCTCAGTTTGAGTCCCACCTGATGCAGGAGTTGTGTGCTCTGTGGGGTATAGAGAAGACCCGTACCACTCCTTACCACCCACAGGCCAATGGGATCGTAGAGAGGAATAACCGGGTTCTAGGTGATTCCCTCCGATCACTGCTCTTGAAGCGCAGTCCAGGTGACTGGGACTTGCTGCTCCCTCAACTGATGAGGGCCTTCAGAGCCACCCCTCATTCCACGACGGGTGAAACGGCCAACTACATGATGCTGGGCAGGGAACTGCGACTGCCAGATCAAGTGTCCTACCATCCCCCTCTGACTGATTGCATGCCAGTGCACGAGTACGCCCAGAACCTCAAGTTGAGACTGGAGGAAGTACACGAGGCGCTAAGAGAGCAACAAATGGAAGTCAGAGCTGAGGAAGGCGAAGAGCCCGGCTTATACACGGTTGGAGACCAAGTATGGTTAGAGAACCGTCGTAGACGCCGTGGAGAGAACCCCAAGCTACAGGCCAAATTCATCGGCCCCTTTGAGATTGAGGAGGCGTACAGTAATCACACCTACCTCATTAGTAGGCAAGGCCAGCGGTCCGTGCAAAACGAACGCCGCCTTAAGCCCTACTACCCCAGTGTTGACCCCAGAGGACAGGCGCCAGCGGCAGTGGAGCCTAGGCGGCGTCCTAACATGCGTGGGACGCGTGCGCGTATAGCACCTCCACCCTTGTCTCCCCTGCCTGCGCCCCCTCTGTTTGAACCACCACCATTAGAGACTAATTTGCCTCCTCCACCAGAAAGGAGAGTGCCAAATTTGGAGCGGCCAGTTGCAAGAAGGCCTGCCACTCCCCCAGTAGCTGAGACACCCTCATCTCCTGCACAGACTGAGAGCCAACCACCACCTGTGTCATCACAACGGCCACGAAGGAACGTCGGCCCACCCATGCGCTATGGACAGCCTCTATGCCATCTCATTGCAACTGCAAAAGGAGTGGATGGAATGTCAGAAATTGCCGAAACGCCTGAGATTCAAACGCCTCTCCCGGGTGAAGTTCTTACAGACACCCCAAATTGGGTGTCGCTAGAGAGAAAACACTCTGGAGAAGGGTCCCGAGAGAGCGAACTTTTAGGAGTTGCTAGTCAGACAGAGTGGATGGACAACTGGGTTCGTCGCCATAGCTCTTCCAGTGACCCCTTGGCGCTACAGCAGACACCCCCTTTTCAGTGGCAGTCCACGGAGTTTCCCCCACTCCCTACTGCCTCCCCACCCTGCAGTGTACCCACTGTGCCGGCATCAAACACTCTCACCTATAGCCAGAGTGTTTTGAAGCCTTCTTCCACCCCTCCCCCGACCCGGGATGACCTGGGGCCGAGTCGGAGTACAGTGGCGGAACAGGAAAAGCCACCCGTAGGTACTAGACTACCCCCTACGATCACCAGAGAGCGTATGCAGACGCTGGGGAAGATTATCCCTGGTAAGAAGAGAGGAGAGGAGCAGAGCTCTTGGCTGGACCTCTAAGCGGGGCCATTTCCCCCCCTTACAGCCACCCCCTCCTCTGTACTAGGTTATCCTCCATTGACCGTGAGAACCGTGGCCACCTCATGACTAGTTAACTATGAGTACGGCGATACTAATAGTTGAAGCGGTTGTAATGGAATTTAGCATAGGTGGCCTCTATCATTGATGCTATGCTAGCCAGTATGCAGTGTATAAACACTCATTAGTCATACTAGACTCAGCTCCGCCTGATTGCCTCAGTATAGAAGTGGATGCGTGCCTGCCGCAGAGACCGATGAGTCAAGAATTCAAGCAGGGGATTTCCCGCCTTACTAAAGAAGTTGGCTGGCGCATTATTGTTATGTTTATTGACTGTATATATGTTTTCATTGCGCCTGCTTGTTTATGCTATTTTGTTGACCTATATTAATGTTATTGACCAATCCTGTTCTGTTATATTTCAACTGTTCATTAGAATATTGAACTGCATAAATTTGTCAACATGTGGCCCAGTGGGCAGATTAGATTGTGCGCTTACAAAGAGAGGTACTCTGAGTAAGCTTTTGTCTCTTGAAGCAATAAAGTGTTAGCTATTGTAACCCGGTGTGTTCACTTGGCAGTTGGCCAAAAAGTATTAGGATACTTGCACACGGCACGGCACAACACGGAGCTTATTGACTCATAGCTCATCTATACATAGAGCCACTACTAGCGAATAAGTAGCTCTCATTAGCAATTGCTGTTACATTGCTAAACCAGTACACTTCTCTAGTAGCTGTTTGGTAAAGGTGCGACAAAATCCTTTACAATATTAAAAAGGCCCTATTTCTATACAAACAAACCAAATTTTTTAAAAAACTTGCATCTTCGTGAAAAACTTGCAGCTGTGTCATTGCTGACTGAGTAGTACTCATTCCGATTAAGGCAACACAACAGCACGCCGCATCGGAATTGTTCGTCACTACCTCTCAGTGTCCGAAGTGGGTAATTTGCGTGCCTATTGCCTTCCTCAGAAAAGGTCGCCATTTCTCACGTTTCTCACTGACTCCCTGTAATTTTTGTGAATAGAGTTCAAGCTGAAAAATTTTAAATTACTTCAAATTCAATCAATCTGATAAAAAATACGCCTCCTTAGCCCTTCAAAAGCAACCAAGGATGAAAGATTTGCTGGCTTGAAACTACAGCTCCGAGAAAATTAAAACTTCTTACAATACCATTTTTTTGGGAAATCACAAAAGCTTCTGCACCATGTCAGTATTAAAAAAAGACCCTTCTTCTATAGAAACACACCAAACTTTTAAAAGCTTGCTATATAGCTCTGTATGACTTAGTGCTTCTTTGTGAAAAAAATTGCAACTGGGTCAGTGCTGACTGATTTGCCTCACCGATGAGAGGGCAACTCCCTATACTTTTTTGACTAGATTGCAAGCTGAAAAAGTTTAAATTAAGTCAACTTCAATCAATCCAATCAATACAATCTAAAGTGCACTTCTTAAGTCCTTCAAAATAAACCAGTTTTTTTTCACAGCATAATGAAACTCAACTCTGTATCCGCTAGAACTTTAATATCCCTAAATGTTTTAGTGAAGCGAACAGTTACCACAAACATAAAATAAAGATTATGAAACTTCTAATTTTCACTTGATGTGATAACGCTGAGCAAAAGTTAAAGCTCAACACCAAAGATTTTGTTTCAATCATAACATATTGACTTTCAGTTGATCAATGCCTGATGTTAAGATTGTTTGATTTACGTTTCCGTAATGACTTTTCAAGGATTAACCAAAAAGTAATGTTAAAACAAAATGGATTAACTTTCAAGTGATTACAAAATGATGCCTAAAACTTTTGTGATGACTATCTAAAAATTAACCACAAGAACACGTTCATAAAACTTGACAACTGTCTTGTGATTTAAAGCATGATGCAAAAACGGTTTCATTTACGTTTTTGCGATGACCTTTTCTGGATCCACCAAATAAAAACGTCAAAAAAACGTATTGACTTTTAAGTGATAAAAATGTGATGTAGAAATGGTTTCATTCACATTTTTGTGATCACTCTTCAAGGATTAATCAAAGAGAAACGTTAGGAAAACATACTGAGTTGCAAGTTAAAAAGAATTCGATGTAAAAATGGTTTTATTTACATTTTTATGAAAATTTTTCTAGGATTAACCAATTGAAAACGTTAAAAAAGTGTAACGATTTTAAGTGTTTTTTTATCATGATGCAGAAACCATTTCTTGTACATTTTTGTAATGAATTTTGTAGGATTACCCTTTTAAAAATGTGAAAAAAGCATATGGGTTTTCAAGTGAATAAAACGTAATGTTGAAGCCGTTTTATTTACACTTTTGTGATAACTAATTAAAAGTTAACCAAAAAAAAAACATTCATAAATTATGATAACTTTCAATTGGTACAAACCTCGTGTGAGACTTGTTATAAAAAAAATTTTGTGACAGATTTCCCAAAACAAACCAATTACTGAAGTTGAAAAGAAAATCTAGAAATAAAAGTGAAAAACCAACTAATATTGACGTTTTATTCACATTTGTCTAAAACTCTCCCTAATTTTAACATATTAAAATCGTTAAAAAAACTTTCGTTCTATAAGGTCATGAAATGGTTAGATGAAAAATTGTTTTTTGAACGTTTAGTTTCAAATTTACACCAAACACAATTTAAGAAACATCAATAAAACATTTTTTTTTGGAAAACCACAGAATTGTGACTGATTAGAGGTTTTTTTATATGTTTCTACCATACTGAGTTCCTAGCAAACGATTTAAAGACGTAAAAAAAAGATTTTCAATTTTTATGGTAGCAAAGAAAAAAATTTTGTCGCTCCAAAAAAAGTTTATTGAACGTTTGGTTTCAACAAACTTTTTTATCACCAATAATAAGTGTTTTGAAAAAGATGTGCATTTGCTGGGCTGTTACATCAAGTTCTTGTTTTAGGTCTTTGTTTCAGCAATATATTATTCCATCAATCTTGCCCCATAAACAACTTTCAAGCTTTTGTCTCCTTCTAACAATATTTTATTTAATGAGGTGATCACATGAAACCTTGTTGGCATCATTTGTTCCATTTTCTATGGGCACGGCAACAGTCTTTCTCAAATGTCATTTGATCTTAGAAACAGCAACCAGACCTGGTAGCGCTATTGAACATTTTTAAAAAGAAGGTGCTGTTTAAGTGAAATAAACAATAACGTTTTCAATAAAACAGCTTGACAAACTATTTAAACTATATTTAAATTACTGACCTGAAAATGCGGACACCAAATTTTGTTTTAGGGAGAAAAATATAATGCTTACACGGCCGTAAAAATTTGTATTAACTAGTTACTATTTATACGGCTTTAATAGTTGTTTTGATTGAGTTGTCTGTTTATGAGGTAGCAACTCCACGAATCTAGTCATTTGGTCTTGGAAACTCTAGCGGCTTCCGGCCTATATATACTTTTAGTAAATACTTTTACAAACACAGACCTCATTATGCGATACAAAATAAGGTTAATAAATATACCATGCTTCGTCATATTCATTCAATGATAACTGCCATTGTACTTTATTTGAAAATGTTTACATAGTGCTTTTATGCCATTGTAGTCTATTAAATTCTGTTTCTATGCCACATAGTTGTTCAGTAAAATTGTCCAACACATCGACGGCTAATTTGATAATTAATTCATCAATTTTTAAGTGTAAAGGTGAGGCTGTAATCTGTTAGAAATTCATGTATGCAAGCAAGGCCACTTGCATAAGGTAAGAAATACATGAATAAGCTCTGTCTGCTTGAGATCCTAAACAGTTTTTTTCCTATGTGGGAGTGGATGTAAGTATGATGTTGATAACATCTAATTGTCTGCATAGCTAGCCAAACTATGATTTAAACCTATAAAAGTACCTTGATTTTTGCCAGGGAAAATTTAAAAAGTTGGTAAATTACCATTTTTTTTTTACATTTTTTTCCAAAAATGACACAGTACTTCAATGTAAAAAAAATGAATAGTTTACCATGTAGAGGAGATAACTTTTGTATTTCATGTTGTTACAGCTATGTCAACACAACAAAACAATGCCGTTATCAAATTGACAGTTACTTAGATAATATTGTACTTTTCTATGAATAAAAGAACTGGAACATAATGCAGCCAAAATTAGCTGCACCTAATAAATAGTTGCATTTATTCTGCAGCTCCACACTATTTGCACTGGTAGTTTTTACACTAGAGACGGAATAGGCTTAAAACCATAATACTCTGATTAACAAGAGATTGTGCTTTTGAAACAATAAACAACAGAGTACTGGCTACTTGCCATTTGTGCTAAAGAGGAAGCAACTCTTTTCAATACAAGCAATCAAGGTAGTACTAATTTTGTGTCATGTTACAATGGTTAGGTCGAGCTGAGTTTCAGATTTCGTAAGTTTGCACTATTTATCATACTGTACCACTGATTAAATTAAAACCAAGTTGTAAATATGTGGAGTTTAACACATCTCATCTAAGGGTAAAAATAAAACTGCCTAACAAACAATTTCTTAGCATACACTAGGTTTTAGTTTCACATTATCATCAGTTTTTAAGACTAAAAAATTGTTTACAAATGTTAACAACATTTCACATGAGATCAATTTCCATTTCCCATTCTAGGAAACAAACTCTAAGTTTTGTTGAAAGTTTGACTTCATGAGAAATGGATAATTTCATTTAACAGGGTGAACATATTTTTAAAAATAGACAACCTTAAATTCCATCAGATATCTGGTAAGTAGAATGCTGGAGGACCACCAGTTGTCAATGAAACAACAGTAGACACTCAGTGGTCAAGCCTTATGAAAATAGGATTTGACCAATCTGAGCACTGAACATTTTTTTCAACTTCAATATACAAAAATACATTTATGCCCACGATTGAGTAATTATAACAGCTTTATCCAGTACATTAAGTTAAACTTTATTCATAAAAGTGGAAAAATAAACAAAAACTCACAAAAAATAGCTGATCATCAAATTACCCTGTAATTCAGTGATGTTTGTTACATCACCATATCTTGTCTGTGCCTTATTTCAAGAACGCTCCCATAGACAGCTTTTGGAGACCAAGAAATTGTGTAATGGCTAATTTATACCAAGTAAAGTGACAAGAAAACTTTATGTATTGCGATGAAGTTTTCAGCTTGTGAACTCGATCTCTGCACTCAGTCTGCCAAATTCGCTATCTAGACATGCAAAGTTCTCATCCGGATCTCAATATTCTCATCTAAAATTGATCAATAAATTGAAAAATATATAAAACGTAGAATATATAGACATGATGGGAACACAGCATTCAAAATCAAAAAATCATAACGATAGTTACCAAGTTACTAGCTATTGATCGCTTTTCAGAGTGGAAGTTATGGGCTCCATTCGCACACTCAGTAGCAGAATTTGGTTAATCTCTGTCATCTCAACAACCACAAGGAGTTTCCAGGTTTTACTGTTTCAAGGTTTCATGGAAATCTTCCTCCCACCTGTGTAGATAATCAAACCACTTTAGCTAAATTCACCTATGTAATACTCTATGAATGCGAAAAAAATTAGTAGTTTTGAGTGTTTAAAGAACATGCCTATTGTGGTTTCAAATGATTTTACCAGTTAAAACTTGTGCGTTAAAACTTGTATGTTTTTTCCATCGTAAATGGCGTTTGGGTCTTTCATGATCTACACTAATCGTATAACTAGAAGATTCATTTCACGGGCCAGTGACTTTTCTGGCATGACAAATTGACCTACACTCAACACATTCAGCAGGTATTTCAACTTTAGAGCGCTATATGTATTATGTTTTTGACAAGCCTTGAAAGTTTATTCACAACAGTATTTTGGCTTGGCGTACTATTAACAATATTATTATTCATAACTTAACATCAAAATTATTTATAGTGACTATTATGTTAATAACTTATTGTTTTTAGTAACGTTAATTGAGAAAAATATCAATCAGAATATCAAAAAAAAACGCTTCTCATCGATATTCAGAATTGATATACTACTATTGAAATATGGTATTTATTATTTCTACTTGACATTTGTTTATATTCCCACAAATCACAATAATTACTAACAAATCAAACTAATAGTATCTATTACTAATGTCACTATCATTATGGATGATTATCCATAAAAAATTTCTACTATTTACTATATCAATAGATAAACAAACATGAAAAACATCCGGCTTCTGTAAATTCGCTAAAACCGCTGCAGTGAGAACAAACTGCTGTAAAAACCGTCTATTGGGTCACTTAGATGTATCGCTAGGGTGTAAACTTGCAATTTGCTCTCAAATTAAATATTTTCTGCTCTAAAAACTTTAATTGGTCAAAAAATGCCATACTCATCTGGATTTTTCAGAGATGAAGCATACAACATGTTGCAATAAGTTGTGGGTCTGCAAAGCAGGGCCACTCTGTTGCTTCACCAGATGTGTATGGTTTAGTACAAACTTTTTAATGTTATTGTTTGTACTCTTAATTATGTGTCTTATACTTTCATTTATTATCACAGTTAGCTTGTTTAGTAAAATTTTATAATTGCTAATGGAAAAATAAACACTAGCACATTGAAAACGCAACCGTTTTTCTCTAGCATAGCGTTTAGCAAACAATACATGATATAACCTTTTATGATTATTAAAACTTTACTAACCTAAAAAAACTAAGTGATACTGTAATAATTGAAATTATTGATTTTAATTTTTCGATAAATCCTTTAAATTATCTGTTAGATTAAATTGATCTTATTATTTAAGTTTTTACTATTACAGTTCAAATTAATTTTACATAATTACTGCTATTATTACTACGTATAATTATTGATTAACTTCTGTTTCATTGTCAGAAATTTGGATCAGCGCAAAAGTGATAACAGTCTTCGTTCAGTATAATCCCAGAAAAATTTATAGCCTAACTTTTACAAAGAATTTAAAATAATTTAAATAATATTATTGAATAATCCTGTCCTTTAACTTTAAAATTACCACAAATACTACTTTTTATTTGTCAAGTATGCGTTAATTACTTAATTGGATTAAAATACATTGATGAAACATAGTGAATAAACCGATTAAATTAATATTTGAACTAAGCTATTCAAACTAAAACTAGGGAAGTTAATGGACATAAAAATTTAAAAATATCCGCAAAAATCTTTTTAGATACATGTTTGATCAAAATTTTATTGGACTGGGTAGAGGAAGAAGTGCGTGGCGATGCAACGAGAGAAAGAACACTACTGGAGGAGGCGACCTCAACAGGAGGTGGCAATGAGAGAATGTGACTGTGAAAAGACGTGGCCAGGGAAGGAGGTTAAGCCGTGGCTACACGCACCTACGTTTTGTAGGAATATAACGAAAAAAACGTTTCGTAGCGTCGCTCTGGTGGCTACACACACAGATGATTGATCACCGCAACGCTACGGAGTGTCCAGTGAGGCAAAGAGGACATAATTATTGAAAAGAATAAATGTAATAACTATAGTAAGTATAAATTATAATAACTAATTAATTATGGTATTTCTTTATAATACTAGATAAATAATTTATTATCTGTGATAAATAATTAAAGTTTATAAATAATAATTAGTTGTTTATAAATAAACAGTAACCTCTTTGATAAAAGTACTGTTGGCCAATCAGTAATGACCAGTTCAAGGTTAAATTATAAAAAAGTTCACTGGAGTCGTCAAATTTCATCCCTGTATTTTATCCAATCGAGAGTAGTTATTTAATAATAATTGTCCAATCACCGAAGCGTCAGGCAAAAAGCGTTTTCGTAGACCAACATGTTGGTCTACGAAATTGACCATCTTTTTGCAAAAAAAAACGTCGCTTGCAAAGGAAAAAAATGCGTTTTTACCGCATACCTACAAAACGTAGGTGTGTGTAGCCACGGCTTTACTGTGTGAGGAAGGACCTGGGAAAAACGTGACAGATGTGTTTAGCTACATCCATATGTTGCCATATACAATGGGTAGTGCAGGTAGTAAGCAATAAACAAAATAAAGAAGCATAGTAAGTGATGACAATTGATTAAATAAATTTTCTTTGTTGAAATTTAAAATCTGGATTACTTCTAACCCGTTGGTTGGGCCCATTTTCCTTTTATGTAAGTGCTTTCCAAAACCAAACACTTCTGCAATGTTGCTTAATCAACAATTTATGCAGCATTGCAATACAACGAACACATGAAATGAAAAAGATTATCAGTAAGTAAGTATTGACACCCGTGCCGTAAAGGAATAGAATCTAATTAACGCAAATGGTCAAAACAGACTACATGCAAAGTAACAGTGCTGAACACAGCAATTGATGCCAATGTTGAAATCCCAGATATGTTGGTACATAGTTTTTTGTACAGAAACATTCTTCAACTAGCTAGGTCAATAAGTAATACTTGGATACTTATTAAGCATTTGCTTTCAAACTGAAAAAATCTAGAGGAAACTTGGGTCACAATTGCTGGGGCAGGGGATGATAGGTAAGAAAATTGGGGACAAAGCGATGTGCTGGAGAGGAAATAAATGTAAGAACATGGACGGAAAAAACTAATAATGGATGCTGAGTAGAGAGGAAAGAAGAGACACTAAACCAGCAAAAGCGAAAGAATGGGTTTGAGAACAGCAGGAAAGAGGTTATTGAAGACCAACATGGGTAATGCAGCTAGTGTTAGATAATTATTGCAAAGACAAACTGTAAGAAAATGTTCACGGCATTTATAGTTTGGTCAATTGTTTTTCATTTCTTTTATAAAATTTATGAAGGAGTACTGCGTTGTTGAAAGTATAGAGAAGTCCATTACAATTTACTAGTCCAGAGAAGTATCAAAAACATGTGAAGAATAAACGCATACCTTTAGAGAAAAACAACAACTAGCATATGCTGAAGTTTTTAAATTAGTTAGTAACTCGATAGTAAAAAGATCTAAATCATTAAGAAAATAATTATAATAATAATCTATAAAGCTGCGTTTACACTATGCGTCTCCGACTCCGACACCAGTGAATTTACTAGATTGTCGGAGGCGCAGACGCATGTTGCATTTACACTACTGCGACACCCTGATTTTTTGATTTCCGGGACTTCGGAGTTGCCCAACCATCTTAGCTTATATAATTTATTGCGTTCCTGCGCTCAAGTAGTTGGATTGATGAGTTGTAATTTAATTATTATCAGTTTTCGGCCAGACAGTAGTTCTCTATGCATCTTGTAAATTTTTTATTTACCTATAGAATGAGATCTTTACTTATCTATAAATAATAATACCACTAACTGAAATTAAATGATAATTTGAAACAAATCTAACGTTCTTTTCATGTTAGCATCCAAAATGATAATGATAGCTACTCCAAATATAAATTGTCTATTATTGCTGAACATACATAGTTTGATTCTTTTGATAAGAAAAATAATAAACACACATGTCAACAATGCTGGTAATAATAAATTATTTAATAACAACCTTACGATCATTGTTTACATTATATCTAGGCCAAAATAAACCAAATATTGGAGCCGCTATATAGAGCAACTCAATTGGTTAAGCTGTGTCACGTGGCTATGAAAAAGCTGCGACTTGTCGCTCAAACCCAACACTGCTGGGTCGCTGCGTCTCCGACTCCGACAACCCTGCAATTTCACAGGAAGCTGTCCACAGGAAGATGCGCCAAGTCGCAGGCGGCAAACTACAAAGGAATCGGAGTCGGAGACGCATAGTGTAAACGCAGCTTAATATAATAATGCCAACCAAAATGGCAATAACTTGATTAATAAGAATAAAATAATTATAATAACAACAATGAGTATAGTTGACAATGAATAAATAATTAAAAGCCGCTGCCAGATAAGTCCTAATAATAATAAATATAAAAATTGATAAAAAATTTAAAGGCTGTAGCAGTGGGAAGGACAAAAATTGAAAAATACAGACTTACAAAGAACAGTAGTATAATATAGCTAAAGCAACAACAACAACAATAATGATTATAATAATTAAAGGATTGTTATAATAAAATTACCAATTTATATAATAATAATTAACAGCAATACTAACAAAACCTTTATCCCCATCTTCTTCATTAGTAGTTAGTAATGATGATGTCAATAACATCTATCAAATAAATAATGGGCATCGTGAAAACAATTAAAAAATAATGACGAGTAAATAATTTACTGAGAAAAAAAACAATAAAAAAAACAATGAAATAATCCAAGAAAAAGATAACAATGAAAATAAACAATTATTATTATAACAATAATAATTAATATTGTACAGGATTTTAGTAGTTGCTGTATTGCGCACACCTATACAACTCCCCACAATCACAAGTGCAATGGTAGTGGCTGTTCGGCCCTTTCTGTAATCAGTCGGTGCAACAAAGGTCGACTTGTCTGTGCCGAAATATCGGGTGAGTAGGAATGCTTGGCACTGTACACCGACAAGCGGGAATACACAGCAAGGATCGAGTTGATCGATTGCTTTCTACCAAGGTTCCTTACTGCACTGATAGTCGGTAGTGCAAGCTGTAGTCTGTATCCTGTGCTTATTGTTTGTGCTACTGACTAAGTCTGTGTAGTAATAAACAATCATTTGAGGCTCACAGTTGCTCTGACTTTATTATCTATGACAGCCATATTTATATGCAGGATTATATAATAAAAAGTAGTACATAATAGATGCCACACCTCACACAAATAATTGGTCAGAGTGGGCCAATAGAACAATATGGGTGGTAGTTAGAGTATCGCATGAATGATTGCACATGTCCAACATATAAGTTTGTATGTTACTGGAAAATAATAAATGAGTACATAGAATTAATTGCGTTAGAGTGTCAACATAGAACTACTTAGAGTGTAGTGACGATTGTTCGTATGGCGTCCCTAACACACTTCCCCCCATTGGCAGCATTACGCCAATAATAAAAACTGGGGTATGGCATAGAACATTGTCACGTTTTAGTCGGTTTGCTTACAGAGTGCTTTTCTCCTTCTTTATCTTCTCTTTTAGTTCCTCGACACGATGTAGTCGTCGGTATGCCTCTTTGGTTATTTGATACATCTCGTCCTCATACCTCTTGATGCGTTGTAACTTTTCTTCTCTCCTCTCCTCCTCTCTCCTGGGTGACCTTTGGTTCGTCACTGTACACTGCCTGTCGGTTTTGAGACGAGGTGTGCCTTCTTTGGTTGCGTGTTTTATTTCTGGCAGCTCCAACTTCATGACTTTGCAGGGTGGTTCGTCTGTTCTTGGTCCTAACCTGCGTTTGATGTCGACGTTTGGTGTACTGTCTTTGGTGGGAATTGGCGTGCCGAATTTTGCTGGCTTTCTCCACTGTATATACTGACAGAAGTCGTCGTAGGAAGTTGCGTCTACTTCAAACAGGGGTCGGGAGTCTCCTCCATGTGTGAGATCTCCATCTTGTTGCCTGATATGTCTTAGGATACTATCTCTAGAACTGCTCTTTTTCCCGCATTTACAAAAGTAAAATACGTAGTGCTGTCGGGTGTGGTAGATGATTCTCTTTCTTGGCAGTTGTAGCCGACAGACTGTACACTCCCAGTCCTCGGTTGTTGCAATCTGTTTAGCTGCACGTTTGATTGCTTCCTTGGTGGCGTCGGATATCCACACCTCTGTTGGCTTTGCTGCCGGCGGTGGGGGGATTGCCACTTGCTTGCTCCTTTCTCTGCACCTTGCTGCTCCTGGCTCTGGCATTACTACTCTCCTTACTCTCGTAGGAGACACAGCGTTAAACATTTCCTTCTGAGGAATCCGACATCTACTTTGTCTTTCCTCTCTGGCTATCAATCTTGCCGCTGCGTCGGCGTCCTCTTCTATTGACAAGTAGCCGTCATTCTGTTCTGCCATTTTTTTCTCAAATAAATTAATTACTGCGAAGATATCTTGGAAGGTGCTGTCTGTGTGTGGTGCTGTTGCTGGCGAGAGTGACTGTGTTTTCTCTTTCCCGCAGTATTTGTTGTTATCGATATCGTTATTGGTTGATTTCTCCTCCCCTTCTTTTGTTTCATAGTCCCACGTGGTATGACGTAGTGGCTGGGGGGCGTCGCTATGGTTGTGTCTATGTGGTGGACGTAACTCTATGCTTCTCTGTTGGGGAGTTGTCTGTCCTTTACCCTTTTCGTCTTTTATTTGGGTTTGCACCCCTGTTTTGGTACCCCCACCGACAATGAATGGTTGTTTTGTCGATATATTTATTCCTAGCCGATTTTTGGTGTCCTGGCTATCTGTCCATGGTTTAGGGGTATTTTTTTCTGCTCTTTCACCTGGTGGTGGTTTAGAGTTGCTTTCTTTCCCTCTAGCATGGTAACAGTGGTAGTCAGTGAATTTCACTGGCTGCCTTCTGTTTCTTTGTGGTCTCTCTGGAGTGGTGTTGGCTTGACTAGGTAGTGCCGGCCAGCTTTCGTCATCTAGCTGACTGGTTCTCTCAGCTACCTGTTCTGGGGCTACCTCGCTTTCTCTGGGAGTTACTGGCCTCGTGACCTCTGTCCTTTCCTCTGTTCTTTCTTCTACTATTTCTGCTGGTGTTGGGTCAAGTTCTGGTGGCATTGCTGCTGGTAACTCGGCCTCTTGGTGTGTTGTGCCCAGTGGGTTGGGGGCTTCTGCCGCTGCCGGGGGTCCCGGCCTAGGGGGTGTCGGCTCCCTGGGGAGTTGTCTCTCCTCTCTCTGGATTGGTTGCCTTCGTCTGTAGGTGCCACGCATGTTAGGTCGCACCGCCTGTTCCCTGCTGGTGGGTGCTCGGCCGACAGTCCCTTCACATGTCCTGTATAATTTCAACCGTCGCCCGTTCTGTACAAAACCTTGGCCGTCCTTTTCCAATCGGTAGGTATGGTTAAGGTAGGCGTGTATGATTGTGTATGGCCCTACGTAGCTAGGCTGTAATTTTGGGTTGCTACCCTTTGTTCTGCGACGGTTCTCTATCACCACCAGGTCTCCTTCTTCGAACCGGGGTGGCTCTCCCGTCTCCTCCTGTCGGATCTGGTGCTGCTGTTGCCTGACATAGTCATGCGCCATTTGTAGGTTCTCCTGGACGTGTCGGGTATGTTCTGTCAGCCCATGACTGTCCAATGTGGGAGGGGAACCGGTCAGCTGGTCCGGAAGTCGAACCTCTCTACCAAGCATCATCATGTTTGGTGTTTCTTTCGTTGTTGAGTTGGGGGTGCCTCTGCATGCACGCATGATCTGTGGAAGCAACTGGTCCCATTCGTCCTGCCCTTTTGTTAATATGAGGGTTCGGAGGGCGTCCCCAAGCGTCCGGTTTTGGCGTTCAACCATGCCGTTCCCTTGCGGGTGGTAAGGCGTGGTCCTGGTCTTTTGTATCCCCCAGAGTGTACACAACTCTGCTAGTATGACAGATTCGAATTGTGCGCCCTGGTCTGTGTGCACCTGTTCGGGCAGTCCCCAGTAACTGAAGACGCGCTCGTCTAGTGTGCTGGCCACTGTGGGTGCTGTGGCGTCTGGTATGGCAATTGCGTCTTGCCACCTGGTGAAATGGTCTGTCAGCACCATTATCCATCTGTTTCCTCTCTTCGTGAGGGGAAGGGGGCCCACTAGGTCCACCGCCAGTTTCTGGAAGGGTCTCCCAGCGTAGAGCCTCTGGCCTTCTGGTGGGGTGGGTTTCTTGCTCTTCTTAGCAACCTGACATATCTCGCAGCTATTTACCAGCCTGCGGGTCAGAGCGGACATGCCGGGCCAGTACCAGTCCAGCATCAAGCGTGCTCGGGTCCGGTGTATGCCGGCATGAGCCAGTTGGTGTGTGTCCCACACGGTCCTCTGTCTCCAGGATGGAGGACAGACTGCACAGAACTTCGTCCTGCCTTGTTGGTCGAACCTCATGACCAATACTTTGTCGGCGCGGATGCTCAGAGCCTCCTTCCTGTCGTACAGGATCCTGAGTTCAGAACTGCCTTCTTCGAGCTCTCGCCGGGTCAAGGTTCCTGGTGTCTGTATCTCTGCATACAGCCTGGCCACGGGGTGATTCCCGTCCTTCTGTGCTTGAGCCAACTCCTTCCCGCCAGTAGTGGGGTTGGTAACCATGAGGTTGACTTGTCCGGGTGGTGTATCTTGTTGTAACTCTGTGTGAGTAGGGCCACCGTCTCTTTGTTCGACTGCGTTGCACTGTTTGCAATCGAGGCACTGCTCCTTCCTGCTGAGTCCATCGGCGTTCCCGTGACGGGATCCAGCCCGGTGCTCTAGCTTGTATTTAAACTCCGCCAGGATTTCTAGCCATCTGGCTATCTGGTTCGACGGCTCCTTGCGCCTACACAGCCAACGGAGGGATGCGTGATCCGTTCTGAGTTTGAACTCCTGTCCGTATAGATAGGGACGGAAATGTTTGACAGCCTTTACCACTGCCAGGAGTTCTCTGCGGGTCACACAGTAATTGCGTTCGGCTCGTGACAGCGTCTTGCTGTAATAGGCAATTACCCTTTCCTTTCCGTCTTGCTCCTGTGATAACACGGCTCCTAGTCCCACGGCGCTAGCGTCCGTGTCTAGAATGTACTGGAGTGTGGGGTCGGGGTACCCCAACACTGGTGCTTGGCTGAGGCCGACCTTTAGCCGATCGAATGCCCGCTGCTCCTCTTCCCCCCATGTCCAGGGGATACCTCCTCCGGTGAGCACTGTCAAGGGTTTAGCCGTAGTGGCGTAGTCCGGCAGGTATTGTCGGTAGTATCCGGCGGTTCCCAGAAATGCTTGTAAAGCACGGACGTCCTTGGGTTCCTGCCATCTCTCTACCGCCGCAACCTTGTCTGGATCTGTGGCTACTCCTTCTGCACTGACTACGTGGCCCAGGTATCTGACTCGTTGGCTCAGAATCTCGCATTTCGAGGGCTTTACCTTGAGGTCCGCTCGTTGAAGGCGGGAGAGTACCTCTCCTAGCCGCTCTAGGTGTGTGGAGAAATCTGGGGCTATGATGATCACGTCATCGAGATACAGGAGTAAGGTTTTCCAATGCAGTCCCTTTAGAACCCTTTCCATCAACCGTTGGAACGTTGCAGGGGCCGACGTGAGGCCAAACGGTAGCACCTTCCACTTCCAGAGGCCACTTCGGGTGATGAAGGACGATTTGTGCTGCGCGTCTTGGTCTAGTGGGACTTGCCAATAGCCGCTGGTTAGGTCAAGAGTGGAGAAGTATTTACTTCCGGCTAGTGCGTCTAAGGAGTCGTCTATTCGAGGGATCGGGTAGGCGTCCTGCCTAGTGACGTCATTTAATCTCCTATAGTCCACGCAGAACCTCCATGAATCGTCCTTCTTCCGGACAAGCACGACGGGCGAGCTCCATGCTCCGTCTGCTGGCTCTATCAGATCCTTAGCCAACAGCTCTTTTACCTGGCGTTCCGCCTCCGCCTCTTTCTCCGGCCCTAACCGATGGGGTGGACAGCGGATGGGTCGGGTTCCTGGCTCCGTTGGGATGGAGTGCTCGGCGAGGTGTGTCCGCCCAATGTCGCTGTCGCTCCGGCTAAACACGTCTTGGTAGTTTAACAGGAGTGTCCGTAGTTGTCTTTCCTCTCTTGTGTTCTTACACCCTTGTCGTGCCTGTTGGAACAGGGCCTGTAGGTGGTCGGGAAGGTCACCATACATGGGTCCGGCTTGGGGTTCTCTGGAGGGAAGGGATTGTACCTCTTCTCGTCCGATGCCAGTGTACGTACCTATCACTTCGCCGGCCGGTATGTGGAGGGCGTCCTGTGTGGGGTTGATACACCGTACCAATACTCGTCCTCGGCTGTCAGGGGTGTTTACGCTAGCAGCGAGCAGTAGTCCACCCTCTATGCTCTCGATTATCCCTTGTTCACAGGGATCTCTGTCGGTGAGGTGACAGGAGACGGTAGCTTCGGCTTGAGGGGGTATGCTCGTGTTCTGGCGTACTTGAACTTTGGAGATCAGGTTTCTCCCATGCCTGTCCGTGCAAGTCAACTCTTGCTCCTGAATCCTTAGGATGGGTCTGTCGAATCCCATTTGGCAGTGGTGGTTAGTTAGGAAGGGCATACCTAAGATGATGTCCTCATTCACTTGACTGACGACGAACGTCTCTTTATACTTAACTTGGCGAATGCGGCCCGTCAGTGTGATGAGTCCATAGAACGGTAACCGAGTTCCATCCGCCATCAGCCCATGTGAATCGTAGTCTTGCAGGTGTTCTTTCACTCCGTTTGGTAACTGGTCGAATATTCGCTTCGACAGTAGGTTGGTATTACAGCCCGTGTCTATCAAGTAGGACACGGCTCGTCCCTCTAGTCGTCCCGGCAAGTAATAACTAGACTTGTAGGGACGCTCAATTTGGTTGAGGTGGACGGTCATAGGCTGTCGGTCGACCTCTGGGTCTTCCGGTGGTGGCGGAGTCTGGCTAGCTTTGTGTTGCGGCCGCCTCTTCTTTGTGGGGGGTTCTGTGAGCTCTTCGTCTTCTTCATCTGTAATCTCTTCCTCATATACTAGGGGTGTATATCGATTGGTTAGTGGAACAGGGGCGGGTGGCGTCGGCATGTATCTGGGGCGCCTGGTGCTTTCCTGAGCCTCTGTCCGGTGATGCTGGAGTTTTCGTGTTTTCTCGGGTGCCCTGCTGCAACGAGTAGGTGGTCCTACTGTTGCGGGCCGTACCCGTTTCCCTGGACGCTGGTCCAGGGAGCCGTCCTGCATTCCTTTCTCAGGTGCCCTGTCCTTTGACATCCCCAGCATCTTTTGAGCGGGGGGTCTTTATTCCTGTTTTTTATCTCTGCTACCTCGCGGCTCAGCTCTGCTATGCTTGCCATCAGTTTTCCCAGTGGATCCTCTACCTCCTTGCAAGCGGTTGGTGGTGCCTCTTCTGGCTGATCTTCGTGTACCACCCGTATATTGGTGTGTGTCAGCGGCTGGTGTTGGATCTGCAAAAATTCATTGCCCGCTTGTATGGCTTCCTCCACTGTAGCCGGCCGAATGGCCAGTAGGTGCCTCTGTAGGTATGTGTGACCTAGCGTGCTTTGAAATGTTTGTAATGTCAGCTCGGTTCTATTCTGTTGTGGGAGGTCTTGGTATGCTGCCTCTATTAGTTGTTCCACTGTAAGAGCGTGCTCCCTTAAGGTGTCTCTTTGTGGCTTCCGATAGTGCATCAGCTTGTTCTGAGCTTCGGTTCGGGTGAGTCCGAAGCTGGCTCGTAGGGCATGCATGATAGCCTGTAGTGTCTGGCTACGTCCACACTGTTCTGATTTTCCTAGCAGCGACTGTCGGAGGTGTATGATCGTCTCATCCTCTGTCCATCTGTTGGCTCCGGCTACTTCTTGAAAGCGCTGTAAAAAGTAGTTCACATCACCTTCTCCATTAAATTTTGGAGCCTGGAATTGGTTCTTGTTGTTGGTGATCGTCATTCTATCTAGAATGTCGGTCAGGGTGCCCATAATGTGCATGGGTGCTCCTTCTCTGTCTGTGCTGACTGCCCTACGTCGGTTGGCCATCTTTCTGTCACTTTATTGCCTTTTTGTGTACTGGTGTGGGAGTTATCTTCTCTGGGAACTGTCGCAATCCCACTGCTGCCACCACTGTACAGGATTTTAGTAGTTGCTGTATTGCGCACACCTATACAACTCCCCACAATCACAAGTGCAATGGTAGTGGCTGTTCGGCCCTTTCTGTAATCAGTCGGTGCAACAAAGGTCGACTTGTCTGTGCCGAAATATCGGGTGAGTAGGAATGCTTGGCACTGTACACCGACAAGCGGGAATACACAGCAAGGATCGAGTTGATCGATTGCTTTCTACCAAGGTTCCTTACTGCACTGATAGTCGGTAGTGCAAGCTGTAGTCTGTATCCTGTGCTTATTGTTTGTGCTACTGACTAAGTCTGTGTAGTAATAAACAATCATTTGAGGCTCACAGTTGCTCTGACTTTATTATCTATGACAGCCATATTTATATGCAGGATTATATAATAAAAAGTAGTACATAATAGATGCCACACCTCACACAAATAATTGGTCAGAGTGGGCCAATAGAACAATATGGGTGGTAGTTAGAGTATCGCATGAATGATTGCACATGTCCAACATATAAGTTTGTATGTTACTGGAAAATAATAAATGAGTACATAGAATTAATTGCGTTAGAGTGTCAACATAGAACTACTTAGAGTGTAGTGACGATTGTTCGTATGGCGTCCCTAACAATATGTGTATAACAATAATAATTAATATGTGTATAACAATAATAATTAATATGTGTATAACAATAATAATTAATATGTGTATAACAATAATAATTAATATGTGTATAACAATAATAATTAATATGTGTATAACAATAATAATTAATATGTGTATAACAATAATAATTAATATGTGTATAACAATAATAATTAATATGTGTATAACAATAATAATTAATATGTGTATAACAATAATAATTAATATGTGTATAACAATAATAATTAATATGTGTATAACAATAATAATTAATATGTGTATAACAATAATAATTAACAATAACAGTAACAGTAACAGTAACAGTAACAGTAACAGTAGCAGTAACAGTAACAGTAACAATAATAATAATAATAATAAATATTATTATTATTACTTGATAATCAAGTAATTATTGTTAATAATAATGAATAGTAGTAGATGATAACTGACAGGTTTATTGAGCATAGTAATAAATTAATAAGGAATCTACTTAGCATGATATTAATGAATAAAGAACACAGAAATATCCAAAACAACAACTGTATGAAGCAACTACAGAGAGAGAGGGTATATCGATGGTGATGGTAATAACAGTAGTAGGAAACTGTTTTGAAAAAATAATTTAGGAAGAGAAACTTTGTAACTTGGTACGGTGGATAAGCCTGTAGAACCTAGTGATTATGGACAAGGTTATAGAGAGATCAATAGAGACAAACTACTGGAATGAAGTTGAATGTGATTGGCTATCCTAGCATTCTATTAATTCTAGTAGTGTGATTGGGTTAGAAACATGGGAGTGGCCAGAACTACCCTAGCGTTTTAATTGGTTTAGCACATTTGACTGACAGGGATGCTGTATGGGATGTTATTGATGACAGGACTTCCATTGTCCAGCTAAGAGTAATCCTTAATAGAACGCCCGGGTGTTCAGTTCAAGTGACCATTTCACAGGACGTCTTCCTCTCATTGTTATTAGAACCCTATAGGGTGTATTAGTGGAGGGATATACTGCTTTATTCTGGTATTTGTTACATTACTCTAGCTGCATTGATTTAGTCTCTAGAAAATAGTTAAAAAATGCAATAAACCACAAAAACCACAGGAAGCATCGAGTGAACAATGTGTTAAAAAAAAGAAACTCATATCCTCAGATACTGCAGCCATAGACTTTGATAATTATCTATAGTTGTCTGATTGTAGCACCAATGCCAATAACGGTAGCTTATTTAAACTACTCTCTGTGCCATCTTTAAAATAAATGTCACCGTTGGGTTCGGAGGTGATATTTTAAAAGTTCTTACATGATAGAAGAAACAGTGAAAATTTGCCATTTTTGATGGAAAGTAGACCCCATTTTACGTTTATATATTTGTGACTGCAATAAACTGCATCCCCAACCAAGTTTTGGGTTTCATTTTTCTAGAGCGGTCTATGCAAAGTCAGCAGTTTTTTTCGCTTGATAAGCTGCCATCATGTTCCCATTGGTATTCATTTGACATCGTTTCCCAGCAAAAAGTGGGAGGCCGATTTATTTATACTACCAACAATTTTGGCTTTGTTGCAATGGCTCTGCTAGTTCTACTAACTACTATACACCATATATAATATTGGTATGCACCTCATTTTTAACAACTATTATTTTCAATTTTTTTAGTTCTTGTTGTGCTTTCTTATAGTTGTAGTATCATCTTCCTCTGCAACTGCTTCAAGTATCATGGATTTACTTCCTTATTTTGATTTAAAGAGTATGGATAAAACAAAGTAAAAGATTTCATGCTCAGCGTGTAAGTATTCATTAAGTCAAATCTCAAGGCGTGTTGAAGATTTGGTAGCAAATATTTTTTCTATGCTCAATGGATTTCTTCAACTAAAAGCTCAAGTTTCTTTAGTTATTTCTTTTCCTTTTTTACAGCTATGATCAGCCAAAAGTAACAATTTTTATTGTAATGGACATTTTCTTTTAAATTTACTTTTGCTGAGCAATTCACATGCATTCAGGTTGGTTTTTCTTAAATGCAAATTAGTTTTTTGGAACAAGTTAGCTTATTTTGCTATTTCATTGTTGGCTTTTGTGTTTGTATAATTTATTATTGCTGACTGAAGCTAATTGGTGATGCCAAATTATTCCAATCTAATTTAGTATATAGTTACTAGACATAACGATTCACTATAGCTTATCGCATGCGCTTTAATGTAAAACAATTTGTTTTTTGCAGAACAAGCCTGTGCATTGATTTAAATTCTGTTTTAACTATGAGGATGGTGATGACGACAACGAAGGCGACGGCGCCGATGATGATGACAGCGACCCTGGTGCCTATGATGACGACAGCAGCAAAGCTGACTCCCTAACGAAGAAGTTTCTGTGTGGACACAGTTAATTTTGATACATCTGAGACAGTTTCCCACTCAAGTCAATCGTGGATAATGCTGTCCTCAATCACATCAACTATTTGCTGCACATTGTAGTTGTATTTGTTGTTTCATTTTTCAGCCTGTTCAATGTTTGCTATCTATTATTTTTTTCGACATTTTCATTTTATTTTGTAATTTTTCAAATTAGAGCAATTGCCGCACCTAGAGCGCATGGGTACTGCAATCATCTGCTTCAAAATCAATTTGATTGTGAAATTGGCTTGGAGACTATATAGAGTAATTGAATATGTATAACATCTGATTTAATCTTATTATGAGAAACCGAATTTGTCTTTGAGTCTGTTTAATAAAACATTGAAAAAAAGCCGCTAACGTGCCTCAAAGAACTATGAATCTTATGTTACAGGGTATAAATTTACACCTTACTGTTATTAAAATTCTTCCTGAATTTTATTTTTTCCGCTAGAATGACATTTGATAACTGCTTTATTTGTGTTTGTGGGAGTTGTCTTTCTGTATCAGGCAACTCTGCAAACAAAGTATTTTTCCTCAAGCTACCTTGGTTCATTCATCATCGTAAAATTGAATTCAGCTTCTTGCAGTTGTGTTTCTATCAGTGTAACCGTGAGCATTGAACGTATTTTTTGTCGGAGCAGTTACAAGTTAGCCAAACATTGTGTCTAGTCAGCCATTCCTTTTTATTGTAATGGAAAATGTACATTACTTGCTACCCCGATTTCTGTGTACTGCAGAGGTTTGATAATATTGATAGACGGCAAAAGCTTGTCAGGTTGCTTGAGGCCTTAATGGAATAAAAATCTAAATCAGCAAGGTTCAAATCAAAGTATTTGTTCACTGTAACTGGAATAATATCGTGATTATGCATCACAACACCTGATTGTCACATTTCACTATCCATCGTCTATTTTATCAAGCTTTCAAACAACAAACACATGTGGTTACAGTCCAAAACAATATTTTATCCCAGTCATAATTCATTAAAAAAAAAACATTGTCTTCATTTGGATGTTTGCTTTGTTTATCTATTGACATAAACATAAAAGCCTAAATGTGTTTGAAGCCATTGAATTCGAATATGCCCATCTAGCTCATCAATGATATGAATTATCAAGCTCTCTGCAGCATTCTGTTTAATACATGAGGCTTATCACAGTCATTGATGGGCTTACAGTTTTGCATGCGATGCCCAATCTGTTTACAATTACAATGGCGTGGGAGATATTTTTTCAGTATGCAGTCAACTATCAGAAGGAAGATGGATAACGGTTATATAGTATAATGGTGACTGATTATAACTTATATAACATTTAGTTGTCTCCCTGCATTGCACTAATAATAAATAAGTTATATTGGGTCACTATTACACTATATAACTAGTATCCACCTTCCCTTAGATAATCGTTGATGCAGTCAAGGATTGTGTATAATATAGGTTTCATATAATTGCTGCTTATGCAATGTTTTCATCTCAATAACAGCAGCCAGCGTACATTGATTCCACAGATTATTAAACTGATAACTAGGCAACCACAGCTTGAAATGAACAGAAAGTTTTGTGAAAACAAGTACAGCACTGGGGTCAGCTTTCAGTAGTATTGAAGTTGCAAAGTTGCTAAAATGATGATTAATTTTTGGCATAACACGATAGTTCAACCTGAGCCCCCCTCCCCCCCCCCCCCCCCGATACCGTTTTTTTTCTGCAAGCTTTCCAAGGTCTAAACTGAAACATTTCCCTGTCATAAAGTATTGAGTATAAAACGGCAGCAGTTGCTTTATTGCATTCACTTGAGCAGTGTTCAATGAATGCTTAGCCACTGTTTGTGTACTGGTCAGCCTCAGGCTCACAGTTCAGCAGTCCACATCTGAATTTCATATAGCTTATTATCACTGGAAGAAAGTGTTATATAATAGTCTCTATTAGAAGCCTACCCACTACTTGTTTAAACTAAGCAGATCATGTAAATGCTAACAGGTTGACCATTCACCCATTACTAACAGGTGCAAGTGTCAAGGAAATTCTTATTCAAGCTGTTTTCAGCTGGCACATTAAAATTACAGCACCATTGTGATTTTTTTCATATTTGTGAAAATATTGATTGCGAAGTAACGTAATCTTTTTAATCTGTCTCAAGCCTTCTAAAAATTAACTATAACTTACTGTAACATATTTGGTTTTATGTTGAGTTTTTACCATTTCATCAATACTATATTTTTCAATGCAAAATACTTTCTGCGTGATATATTGATCACAAATGATCCCAAACATTGAAAATGGTCTTTGAAGGATGAATTAGATAGATCTTTGTATGTAGCATATGACTAGAAAAAAGATGCTCTCTCACATGGCTGACTATTTGTAAGCTGCCACCAGCTGAAGATTATTTACAACATGAAGAATCAGAAGTGTAGATTGAGGCCTTTGAGGCCATCATAGCCCCAACTTTTGTTCACTGACATAAACTGTAGGCCAACATATGGTAATGATAAGGTTCAATCGCAACTGTTTGTCAATGATAGCGTCATAGCCACTTAATCTACTGTGGTTGACTACAAACACCTGTTCCCAGTGCAATCAAATGCTGTCCTAGCCTTGCTACGATCTGTTTCTTCAATCATCCCACAAAACACTGACTTTTTTTGAGTTAATTACATCGAGTAGCTGCTATAGATTGTGTTCAATACTGAACAGGAAAAACAATCAGACATTTGCAGAAAATTTGCCAGTTGAGTACAGGTCAAAAAGCAAAGGTAAAAAACCACTGGAGCATGTTTATAGCTAATGTATTTGCATTTTAGTTTGCTTAAGAGGCACGGTGTGACAAAATAAAAAAGTTTCATAATCGCAGTAGGAACTCATATCATAGCTTACAACTATATTGTGCTACCGACTAACTATGAGAAAAATAATGCTTTCTACCACAAGTAATGGTTTAGCAATAATTTCCAATAAAAAAGTTTTTGTTTCGTTTGACAACATTGTTTCATGATATCTAAAATTATTTTAATGCATACCCAGCTCCTAATATTCTTGCGCCATTCTAATTTGTGAATACTTCAAAAATCATAACAACAAAAAGACGACCTATTTTATATTAAATATTAGATATTTTTTATGTAGCCATTTTTCATTAGCATGATCCTTCTCTGTTCACAACTGTTTGATGCATCCTAAACAATTTCTATGAAAATAACTGATGTAAACTGTTTTGTTTTCAGATTATTTAAAACTTCTATCACTTTATCTCAACTAGATCAACTGTGATAACTTGCAATATCTGCCGAAATTCAGTATTATCAAACTATCCGTTAGATCCGTTGCAACTAATGGACAGTCTGACCGCATATAAAAATACATCTATGCTTCCTCATTTCTTTCATGAATCAACTTTATACTTATGAAGTAAAATTTTTGCTGCATCATAATATCTATTTTAGCGTTAGAATGTAAAATTTACTTGATCAATGATCGCAACACCGCTCAGGGTTTACACTAAACACTTTATTCCAATAGAAATATTATATTTGATTAAATGCATCACGAAAACATAAATTTATTTTTGGAATTGAGAATTTTCCATATCATTAAAATCTCTACCTCTTTATTCTTTGGTTACCAAATGCTGTTATTTTATTCATAGTAAATGGGTGCAAAAACATTAATACTTTATATTTAGCTTTGGATATTTACAAGCTCGTTATGTGTGGGTGTCAAGGGCATACTTGTGGTGACCATTCCTTTGTTATGTGAATATGCTATGACAGTTATATGTACACTAGGCCAATAGACCCCCATTTCACTGTCTGATGAATTACACAAAAACTCCAGTTTGACTTTTAGGTAACATGCACTTGAGTATTTCCTGGCTGGCTTACATACAGCAGAATTTCAAACCAGACGGACAACTCCGAGTGCTCAATTGAGTCAGGTGGCAATCCTTTGAGCTAGACTGAGTGATCTAGTCATGTTATACAAGTCTGGTCTTCAGTGAACAGTGATTAGCTGAAATAGGCTAAAACACGTTGTAGTGGGTAACTGAAAAGTAATTGATGACAGCCAACCAGTCAGCGACCTGGTCAATGATAAACTGTATGGGAATTAAATTATTTACTGTGGTGCGTTCGACTCGCTCATCTGACTGAAGTCAGGTCTGGTGTAAAATTTTGTTGTGTCTGACAGATTTTTGTTTGTGTTTTGATATATTATGGATGAGATATTTTTCATAACTGCCAAAACTTGTGCAATGGCCGCAGCTTGTATCATGCTGCTATTGTTGTGGAGAGCTACCAACATTTATACTCATCATATTACTGACATCTTTAGCATGGCAACATAATGTAAAATGTACGTCTGTCTTTCTCAAAGGCATTTTAAATAAACAAACCAGCCTAGCCTTAACCTGATTTTTTTCACCTTTATGTACTAGTGGAAAGTTCATTTTTAGTGAAAGACATTGAATTTTATCAATGGTCAATTTTAGAAGACTAAATAGGCAACAAGCTGGTTGAGTTTACTTACATTGTTTCATAATCGATCTTAACTGTCATCCATGTTTATTTCGCTCTACTGAAATACATCTCTTTCAATTTCTTTTTTTTTACTAACCCATATGTGCTCAGGTATGCTTCCAATAGAACGACCAATTGAAAACAACATATCATGTGATTTATACGCTGGTTTTACTCAAAATATGAAGATTAATCTTGTAATAAGCGAATTTTTTTAGAAACTCCTTTTACAGCAAGTACTGATCATAAGGTAATCAAACAGGGGTTTGTGTCCTTTGGACTTGAGAGCATTAACGGTTGAAGTTCTCATTCTTTTCAAAGTGTGGTAAAGCGTTTCGAACAAATATAAAAAACCTTGAGAGAAAAATCACCAGAAACATAGCAAGCGAAGGTAATATTTTAAGTTTTGTGTGTTTTAGAAAGTTTGTGGTTTTTGGTTTGTAAAATACAAAACTAGAGATTTTTTTTTATAAATTAACCGAGTTCAAAACTATCAAATTAATTTAATTCTATTGCCATAGTATACGGTAAGAGAGTCTAGATTTAACTACTACATTGCAAGTAGGAAAGTTTGCTGAACGAGAGGAGTGCCAATGAAACTTGGGATTAGTTTATCAACTTTATTGTCAAGTTCATTCAATAAAAAAATTGGTTTTGAAATGAATGAGACTACCTTCATAACAATGAAGAACCAATCCAGTAAACTAAGATTATTGCTTATCATCACTGATAAAACTGGAGTTGTCAGCCCTAAAAGAGACAACTCCTTGCTCAATACAACATGAATGTCAAGTAAAAGATGTATCGCGTTTTACTGATACGGAGTGTGTGATTTGGTCATTTATCATAAAACTAATATTATTCTGCTCCGTGAAAAAATACTTCTGCTATATCTTTGGCACTTTTTTGAAATATTTACTTCTGAAATTTGTTTAGATTGATCAATAACTCATTGCAGTAGAAGCATGATCTGCTCCAAGTGTAAAAATTTAGAAAGAAATTTTAGCATCGTTTGCGGATGCCAGTTTTATGGTATTTTACATAAAAACTGGATCAATATTTACAAAATAATTATAAAATAAAAATACACTTTGAGTAAAACTAAAAGCTTAGCTGTCAAAGGGTGCACTGTAACACATATTACATAAGATTAGGTCTATATGTCACACTTTCTACAGTTTCAAAAATTTCGGTGCTTTTGCTTTAAAAAATGAACTCTGAATGGTGAAAATCTTTTTAAATGAAAAACTTTAAACATTTTTGGCTCATATATTTTGCTCACTTGTGTACTCAAAAGATCTATTTGCTAAAAATGATCCATAATGGAGGTATAAAATTTTAACGTTTCCTTCATGGGTTTGAAATACTGAAGTTTACACAATTGGAATGAAGTCTGCGCTGTTAGTATTATATACGCAACGAATCGCTAGTGTTTCCAGAACCAATAACCTAAACAATGCAGTTGTCTCCCCAAAAGAAGACAACTCCGCTATAATAGTTGTTTCCATCATAATTGTAGCATGCACGTGTGTTTCTGATAAAGGAATGCAAACTAATAAGAACTTTTGAGATTGTAATTGGATAGTTCTCCTCTCTGTAACAAAAAGTTGCTGTTGGAATTTTGCGATAAGTTTTCGACTTTCCTTCCAATAATCTGTTTTTAAATGTTTCTATAACAAATATTGCTATATATTAAAATAAAATGTAATCAAATTTTTTATATATATCTGATAGGCTACCAAGTTTCACAAACTGTTTCCAGGATTAAATGATGCTTGAGAAAGAATGCTACAGTCCCCATTTTAAAAATGTTCCAATGCATGTTTCCCCATGGGCTGTTATGTTTATTTTAGATTATACATTTGTTTGTATTATAAATGCATCGTCACTTCTATTCACGCATTCTCTACTCTTTTCACATTTAATTGCTTGCTTGTTTTCACGGAAATTATTGCAAAGTCATCAGACCAAAAGTTGCGCTGAGTAGGTACAAATGAAGCTGACATCAAAAACAATCCAAGTGTTAATGTAAATATTTTAACTTAGTGACTGAGTTAGTTAGCTTTGCTTGCATCATCATCGCAGCCTGAGTTTTAACTAAGTCTGTACTTGTTGCACCAAAACAGTGTCTGTGTTCTAGAATCATCTCCCTCAGTAAGTAACCGGAGGAGTGAACTACAGGGTAAGATAAGTCAAGATGAATGCAACTCTATGAGTCACTGGCATCTGATACTGTGTATTGAGCAGATTTACATTTTGTCTCACCCAAAATATGCTTGTTAGTGATTGGTTGGCTGAGTATTAATAAGCATCGGCTAATGCCTAGATAATGAACAACAAGAGGATTGAAGTTTGAGCATTATCATTGAAACCTTAAACCATTGTGATGTGGTATCTCCCTAAAATGATAGCAACATCACATGAGGTAATTTGAAAATAACTAGAACATCTGCCAATTATTTGAACCCTACAAATGGATTTAACGAATAGAACTTCTTTATAGGTGTTGTATAATCTGTATAGATTAAGTTCTGTAGTGTATGCCGGAAACCATCAGGGACTGGCTAAGAGGATCACGTGACTTAGTACCCGGATGACCCAGAGTATATAAGGCGAGTTGATGATTGATGACGTTCTCTATTGATCGTGACTAGCTTTAGGTAAGTTCCCTGTGCTAATTCTACATGGCGTCGTAGGCAGTGCTTACCTAAACCGTGTTGAGTGCTCAAAATTGTCAATTATCTGTGAACCATTACAAGTGTGTGTGATTAACTGTGTTGTTCTGTGATTATATTATATTAATATTGTGCTCGTGGTGTTACTGTATTAGTGTCAGTTAATATTTAATTATTAATTAATATTAAATTATTATTTTGGGTTGTCAGTAGTGGTGTTACTGTATTGTGTAGTGTTTATTTACAGTGTTATTGTTGTGTGGTGTTATTGTATAGTGCTCTCGGGGACAATGTGTGTTAGTAAATTGGTAAAAATAATTTGTGTAATATATTGTGGTTAAGTGCTTATCATAATCATGGCATCTTTATCAGGCTTTGATTTTAATTCATTTCCTAGATTGAAACATGACCCTAGCGAAGGTGACATGTCTGCGTGTTTTTCTGACTGGTTAGCTAGGTACAGAATATGTGTTGAGATGACGGTAGTAAAATTAGGTACTGAAAATGTAGAGGGTAATGCACAACCTAAATTTAGAGGTAGAATAACGTTGTTAGCCTTACTTCATGCCATAGGTAGCGAAGGCATGAAAGCCTTGAGTTCAGTAGGATTTGACTATAGTGCCGCCACAGCTACTTTTGATGGTGCTATTACAGCATTACAAGGTATTTATCAGCGTGAGGAGTCAAACTACATTAAAACAAACAAATTTGTTAGTGCTAAACAGTTGAGTGGTGAGGATGAGGTAGAATATTACCATAGGGTAGAGAAATTAAGTAGATCAGTAGCTCTAGGTAATGACGATGAAGTTAGAAAGTCCCTAGCTTTATCTATCGCAGTTTGTGGTCTTAGAGACCAAGCATTAAGGAAATCTTTAATGGCTGAAGCAGAGTTAACTTGGGATTTGTTCTGTACTAAATGTAAAAATAGAGTTACAGCTAAAGAATCCGAGGAGTATTTAGCTGGTAGTAGTACAGGTTTTAATAGATTATCTGTTAGCAGAAATATAAAACAAGAGGTAGATGCTATAGATATTGATAGAAAGGATAAGAAAAAACATACTTTGGCTAAACATAGCAGTAGTGGTAGTGATTCACCAGAATCTTACGACGAAAGCTCAGTGTGTAGAGTATCTAGAAGTAGACGTAGTAGTAGGAGTTATAGATCGTCTAGGAGACTAAGTCGTTCAAGCTCAGGCAGCTCTGATAGTTCTTTTACACCTGAGTGGAGGCGGCGTAGTAGTAATAAAAACAATATTACATGTCATGGTTGTAAACGTTTGGGACACTATTTGAGGGAATGTCCCAGCGTCAGATGTTTTGCATGTCAGGGTAAGGGCCATACTTCTATGGACTGTAAGTCATCTAGGAATAGTCGTAGGTCTAGTAGGAATAACAGACGTCGTTATAGCCCGGTGTCTGATAGATATAGCAGTAGTGATGGAAGTGATAACAGACGCAGGAGTCCTTCGAGAGCAGTAAGGTTTGCAAATAGCAACAAAAACACCTGACTAGGTCGTAGACTAGTGCAAACTCTACGTGTTAATAACACTAAGGTAGAGTTTACTATAGATACAGGTGCTGATGTTTCCACTGTAACGGAAAAAATAAGTAAACAGTTGAGTTTAGATTTATCCGAATCAGAACGTGCCTTAACGGGTGCTGATGGTTCGCCATTAGATGTAGCAGGTATCCATAAAGCAGAAATTAAGAGTAAATATAGATCTACCAATGCAACTCTATATGTATTGAGAGGTGCTACCAGGAATTTACTAGGTATGCCTGAGATTAGACGTTTAAATTTGCTAGCCGTTGTTAATGCTGTTAGCTTAGACTTATTTGATCCTATTGAACAGTTTCCTAAAGTGTTTGAAGGATTAGGTACCATGCCAGGTATTTTCAGAATTAGTTTGAAAAACGATTCACAGCCCAAGAAGGTGTATGCACCACGACCCATTGCTGCTGGTTTAATAGACTTAGCCAGAAAAGAAATAGATAGCATGTTGTCTACAGGAGTTATCAGTCCTGTAGAGCAGCCAACGGATTGGTGTTCAGCCTTAACAATTGCGCCTAAGAAAAATGGCAAAATTAGAATGTGTGTAGATTTAACTAATTTGAATAAATGTGTAGAAAGGGAAATTTACCCCCTTCCGAGAATTTCAGATATGTTAGGTTAACTGTCACAAGGAGTTATGTTTTCTAAATTATATGCTAACTCAGGGTTTTGGCAAGTGAGATTAGATAATAACAGTAAATTGCTGACAACTTTTGTGACCCCTTGGGGTAGATATTGTTTTAACAGGATGCCTTTTGGTATTTCGTCGGCTCCAGAGTTCTTTCAGAGAACGATGGAGAAGGTATTAAGTGGCTTGGACGGTGTTATTTGTTTGATGGATGACGTGCTGGTTTATGGCAAAGATTCCAGAGAACATTGGCAGCGTCTGAGAAAAGTACTAGAGAAAATTCAGTCGTCAGGTATGACTTTGAGTAAAGATAAATGTCAGTTTGGATGTGAAGAAATTAAGTTTCTAGGACATTTAGTTAGCAGTGAAGGTGTTAAACCAGACCCTGATAAAATTAAAGCTATCATGGGTATGTCTCCGCCTACTAACAAGACGGAGGCTAGGAGATTTACTGGTATGGTTAATTATCTGAGTAAATTTAGTTGTAATATTGCAGAGTTATGTGCCCCCATACATGCTATTTCGGGCGCTACCTCGGCATGGTATTGGGGACCTGATCAAGTAGATTCTTTTACAGCTATTAAAAATGAGTTAGCCAAGGCCCCAGTGCTCTGTACGTTTGATGTTAATAAAAAACATCGTGTGTCTGCAGACGCTAGCAAAAATGCTTTAGGCGCAGTGTTGCTACAACGTAATGCAAACAGTCAGTGGCAACCGGTAGAGTATGCTTCCAGGAAAATGACTCCTGCTGAAGAGAGGTACGCCATGGTAGAAAAGGAAGCACTTGCTATAACTTGGGCATGTGAAAAATTTGACTATTACTTAGTAGGTAGAAAGTTTGAAGTAGAAACTGACCATAGATCGTTAGTAACTTTACTAGGTGAAAAAGATTTATGTTCTATGCCTATTCGAGTGCAGAGATTTAAATTAAGGTTAATGCGGTATGACTTTGATATCTTTCATACCCCAGGTAGTCAAATGTATCTAGCCGACTCCTTGAGCCGGCCTAATGACTTGCCTTATGATTCTAGTGATTTAAGTGATAGCGAACAGATAGAAATGTACGTTAATGCAATTTTCTCTTCCTCTAGCTATTTTGACGGTAGAGAAGAGGAACTGTTTAATGCATCTAATGAATGATATATGTGTGACTGTTATAGATTACATCGTGAACGGCTGGCCAGACCTCAAGTATACTGGTGAATTAGGCAAGCTATTCGCCAGCAGAGAGAGTCTTACGGTTTACAATGGCATGATATTTTTTGATGCCAGAGTATATGTCCCACACAAATTAAGGGACAAGTATTTAGACAGATGTCACTCCGGACATCAGGGCATTACTAAATGTAGGAGTAGAGCTCGACGTCACTTTTGGTGGCCAGGGCTAAGCCAGGACATAAAGAAATTTGTGGAAACGTGTGATGTTTGTATTATGCACGGTGAAATTAAACATCAACCATTGTATGAAAGTGATCTACCTTCCTCCCCATGGGAAGTAGTTGGCACAGATATATTTATGTTTAAAGGAGATTTGTATATTGTATTTATTGACTACTATTCAAGGTGGATTGAGGCTATCCCTGTGATATCCCAAACATCTGGGAGTGTTATTAATGTGATGAAAGAGCTGTTTTCTAGGTTCGGTGTTCCAAAGATAGTCAGGTCTGATAATGGTTCTTGTTATAGTAGTAATGCATTTCTAGATTTTAGCAAAGACAATGGTTTCAAATTGATTACTAGTAGTCCAAGATACCCCCAGTCCAACGGGTTGGCTGAAAGCGCAGTTAAAACTGTTAAAAAGTTGTGGTATAAGTGTGCTGATAAAAATGATGCTTTGTTAGCTTATAGAACCACACCATTAAGCACTGGATATACACCCAGTGAATTAATGTTGGGCAGAGCTGTAAGGTCACAACTAGGTAGTCCCTATGAAAGTGACTTAGACTATGACAATTTTCATGATAGAGATAGACATAAAAAGTCAAAATCTAAACAGAATTTTGATAAGAAACATAGAGTATGCAGATTGCCAGACCTTGAACCTGGTGATCCTGTGTGGGTGAATGCTCCGAGCGACTCGGGCGATAGAGGCACAGTCCTCGGTAGACACAGTACACCTGATAGTTACTGGGTGAGGGTAGGGGATAGTGAAATACGCAGGAATAGGAAACACCTTTTTCTGCTGTATGGACCTAGACCAGGGGTGCTTGACGAGCCGGTGGAAGCCAGTAATAACGGTTCTCATTCTGACGAAGCAGAACCTGAGCTGGTGGAAGCTGATACAGAGCCTGTTACGGAACAGGCAGCAGCCCCAGCCGAGGCAGCAGCCCCAGCCAATCCGGCAGCTGCCAGAGGAGATGATAATGAGAACCAATATACCACTAGGTATGGTCGAGTTGTCAGAAAAAAGAGAGACCCCAATATGGTTTATTTTTAAATCCTATGTGTTTTATTGTTTTCCAGATTAAAGCGACCCCCTGCGATTACTTATACTGAAAGAATGGGTGACAGTGAGAACGAGTGGCTTGTGGTTGGAAAGGATGGTAAACCTGTGAGAAGGAAGCAACAGAGTGGTGATGAAGCCCCTGTGAGCGCGGTTGTGAGTGGAGGTGACTCGAGTGCGAGAGCCAGCAGTGGTGAGAAGGCACAGAGCGTGTCTAGAGGAAGTGCGTCTAGCGCTAGCGGCAGCAGTAAAGCCAAAGCTGTTGGACACAAAGTGTTTCGCATCACTAAAGATGGCGAGCAGATAGACGTTACTGGTACACTCCTTGATATACAAGGTACCCAGAAACTGGTGTTCGGCAACAAGGGCAATAAACTCTGTATTATTTGCCATAGCAGAAGCAGAGATCACCACGGTGATGAGTGCCCCGGCAACTTTTGCAAGCGCTGCAAAGTTTACGGGCATTGGGCAAGTAATTGCCAACCGACATGTGGGTGGTGCGGCAGAAAAGGCCACATGTCGGAAGCTTGTAAAGAAGGTGGCAACGCCTTCTTTAAAGAGAATAAGAGGAAACTTGGGGCGGGTTCCTCTGGCACCAAAGCACATGCAGGCACTGTTAGCTATGCCGGCTCATTGAAAGGTGTTACTGAGCCTCTAGTAGACCAGTTATCAAGTTTTATAGATAACATGTCGAACCCGGGCAACCTGGTTGACCAAAAAGCTTTTAACGATGGGTTAGCAAACATCGAAGCTGAAAGAGTAGAGTTGAAACTGGTGTTTCAGCTAAAGATGGAAGCTCTCGATCTCCGAAAGCAGCAGTTGGAAGTTCGCTATGCGAACTCCAGAGTAGTCAGGGAGGCTCTAATCCACCTCCAAAAAGCAAAGGATGCAATGCAGACTCTGTCTGTACCTTCCCCGGTGCAGTCTATACAGACCCCGGGTCGATCACAGCCTGCGGCTTCAGCCACGGAAGGCTCTGGAATTGGGGAGGAGTCCTTGACCCCCCATGAACAGGGTAGTGTTGTACCTAGTGTACAAAGTGTAGTACCTTGTGTACATATGGAATCTTCGGATTCAGTGCCCCTACGGGGTGAAGCAGAGGACCTGAGTGACATGGATTCTAGCCATGGGCCTTTTGACAAAGAGGATGAGTAGACAATTTTAGATTTCAGACTATCTTATTTAGTCACAGAGCTTATAGATTTATAGTGTTTATAGTGTAATTGCTTATAGATTTAATGTGTTTATTGTGTTTAATTTGCATATTGCTAATAATGAGCGTTTGAGTACTTGACAAGTTATTGATTAAATGAGATCCGAACTTGGTAAGACACTTTTTGATTACTGACATTATACTTGTGGCTTGTGATTATCTTGCGTAATGCGAAATATTGAACTTATCGTTGTGTACCTCTTAAAGGAGGGGCATGTTGTATAATCTGTATAGATTAAGTTCTGTAGTGTATGCCGGAAACCATCAGGGACTGGCTAAGAGGATCACGTGACTTAGTACCCGGATGACCCAGAGTATATAAGGCGATTTGATGATTGATGACGTTCTCTATTGATCGTGACTAGCTTTAGGTAAGTTCCCTGTGCTAATTCTACAACCATCACGGTCGTCATCATCAGCACCTTTAAAAGTTTTTTTTTAATCCTTTCTTAATTATTATTATTGTTAATAAAAAATAATAATAATGACTATTTTTGGTGGTTTTTTATTATTGTTTATTGTGCAGGATTTTGTAGTGATGTGCAGTTCACTAGGTAGCAGGCAGGCACCTACACTTCCCCCAGGTACCAGAATAGACTGCAGGCTTCAGTTTAATAGCCAGGCATAGCTGGACTTAGTGCTGGGTGGGTGCTGGACTTCTTGTTGGATTACGTGCTGGACTGCGTGCTTTGCAGGCTTGTAATCTATTGCAAGACTCTTATTGTTGCAGTAGGTATTGATGTCTTCATGTAAGCAATAAGAGAGAAAGAGAGTGTGTGAGAGTAGTATAGCTTGTATTCTTCGTTACTTCTGCCTGTGCTCCTCCAACTCCTCAGAGTTGTGAGGCAGCAGCAGCCAGTATTTCAATGAAAGATTTCACAACATCCTTTGTCTGCATATAGCCTTCGTATTATATATGAAAGAAGGGTGGCTAATGCAGGACAACATAAATAGGTGTAACAATAGCCTGATTATGTAAGATATTGGATAGCTCATCACAAAGAGCAATGTTCGTCACCTTTGTTGTTCTTCCTGTACGTCATGAACTGGGAGTTGTCCTCTGCCAATTACGGTCGTTCTCTGGTTATAGAGCTGCGCAGCATACAACGGTTAAACTGTCAGAGGGTAGATTGGGTAAAATCAATAAATATGATGAAACGAGAATTAATAAAAAACTAAATAATAATAATAAAATTTGGTAAACAGTAATAAGTCAAACTGCTAACTGATGAGATCGTAAGCCAGAGGACTGTATTTCCAATTTGTTACACGCACTCAGTAGCCGTTTGTAACAGTCCGAGACTGAGACTAATAGGTTACGAGTATGTGGCCTGTCCCTACCCTCCTGAAAATATAAATATAAACAAAACAATTCGTAAACAATGAACAGCTGTGACGTTTCTATCAGCGCTATACACAGTCCGCTGCAGATGGTTGTCAAAACAACTTGTCTGATTGACTCGCCAGTATCAATAACACCAATAAGATTAATTTGTAAACAAAAATTAAACTGAAAACTAAAGTAAAATATTCCCTTTGGTTGTCCTCTAATATTAATTTTTGGTTGTCAAAACAACCTGTCTGACTGACTAGTCAATATCAATAATATCGGTGAAGTTAATATGTAAACAAGTTTAAACTGATAAATAAATAAAATCTTTTTCATGGTTTTCTGATTGCTTTACTATTTATAGTTTGTTCAATGCAAATATTCAAAGATGAAATCAATATTATTTATTTACAAATGTGTTAATATGATATGATTGTAATTGAATTAATATTATTATTTATAATTGAGCCCAAGCAAACCCACGTTCAAAAGTGAGTTTACCCCAAATTGCCAGCCAAACCAAAAATATAGCTGTTTGCCACCACAACCCCACCAAACCGTAAAGGAGTTTGGTGTCAGTTACTGTTGTTTTATGAAAATAAATGCTTGATCGTAAAGGCTGTATCTAAACAAACAGTATATCAATCATTGGGGTATGTACGATGTCTATTCAATACAACAATAAAAAAAATGTAAACAATAAAAGAAAAGTCGATTGCGCTAATGTCTTCCAATGTTTTACCAAATATATCCCAAGAACTCGCTCCTGCGTGTAATTGCTGATTTTTACCCTATTCAAGCTTCTCTATATAATAGGTATATATCGCTATGAATGAGCTACCTGTTGCTATCTACCGTATGTACACAAACGCGCCTTACAAAGAAAACCGAAATAAGTAAACGTATCCTTTGATCCAAAAGTTTATTTGCCTATAATAATAAACACAATACTTTTTTCGAGAACTTATGATACAATCTAAACACTGCAAGCAGTTAAAACAATCCATCCAACTGTCAGCTTTGAAGTACCAAATACCTATATCAATTTGTTTCACATGTCTACCACTTCATTCACAAACTAATGCTTGCTATCGGCACTATTCAACTAGTGTGTCTATGCGCTACAGCTATCTAAAGCTAATGTCGAAATAAAGTCCGCTTACCACTAATTTGTTCCGTTCCTCTATGTGTAATTTTGTAGCTCCTGTTTCTCCTTCCAATCCCGTCAAAACTGTAGCTCCTTTACTGTTGCTCTCTTAAGTCCAATTGAGAAAATCCAGCAGTCTCTTCCTCTCCTGAGATTCCAGCGCTTATCAAAGCTCCTCACTTAATGCTCTCTTGAGTTGAACTCCCTTTCAATGTAGCTGAGCTGCTCCTTATATGTGGTTTTTGTACCCTGTTTTTATTGGATGAAAGTTGCATTGTCTGTCATCAATTTTATCTAAAAATAACTTGGATTCCCAAGTTTCCAAGCTTGTCAGCAATTTGCAATTCTGTTTTCGTACAACACTTTGCCTTTTTCTTTTGAGTTGTTCACCCTTACTCTCCTTGTTATTCTATATGTGTGTGTGCTGATCTTTCAGCTCAAGCTTTTTGTTGTAAGTTGTTTCTCCTCTCACAATCTTGGGCTAGCTGGAGTCATTTCCTATACATTGTTAGTTACTTTGAGAGTTAATTTTATTTAATAATAATTTATAATTAGTATGGCTAGTAGCTTGTAAAAAACTCATAATAACCAATTTTTTAATAACTTTGTAACAGAAGATGCTAGAAACAAAATTGAAAAAGGTGTCAAATGGACACCATTTACCGCACAGGCTTAGCCAATCATTGCACTGCCTAAATAGCTGTGGACTTAAAAGATAACGAGTTGAAAATACATTGTAAATCTGCAATTTCCTATTGCGCGTTGGGCCCGTAAGGTTTCAGTATATGTCATTCAGATTCTCTGTTATTTTATTAACCCAGTGGTATACTATTTATCATAAAGCAATCACATTATGTGGACAAAAAATAGTTTTAATTAAGAGTCATATTCTAATAAATACAAAAATCTTCTATACCGCACCATTGGCTACTTTGTGGTGTCCTATGACCATGCGTGGCGGAAAGTAGCTAATGGTGAGGTATAGAAGTTCTTTTTCTTTGAATATGGCTTTCCCTGGGTCAATAAAATAACCCAAGCTAGATTATGTAAATTTGATGCTCACACCGATGAATTAACCTGCCATGCATTGGTACGGGGACTGGATGATATGAACTTGAGAGACAAATTGCCGCTGAAAGCATGTGCAGAGTCCCTCACACTTGATTTAGCTATTGAAACTGCAAGGAAAAGTGCTGTAGCAGCCTCACTCATGAATGAGTTAGGAGATGCATCAGTTTCAGACACAGTACATAAGATGAGTTTGTATAAGCGCAAGGAGCACCCGTCAAACAGAAGACCCAGAGAACCTGATGCCAATACAACTTTCCAGCTCATGAGGCCATATGCAGATATTGTCAGAGAAAAAATTACTTCAAGAGAGCCTGCGAGTGGAAGAAAGCGGATGTGTCAAAAGCTGATGTCCAACTGGTGTCTAGTGGACCACACAACCCCATAATGTATGAGGAGCTACTTTCAATTGAACAACCTACTGTGAGCAAAGTTGAACAAAGACTGTTGATACTGCTGACTCATGGACAGCACAAGCTGGATTATCAACTCGATACTGTAGCGGCTCGAAATGTGACGACATATGGTGACTATGAGAAACTTGGAAGACGAACGTTGAACCTCAATGAACTGGTTGTGACGTATTATGATGGAATGCCGATGCGTAGCTACGGAAAAGCAGCTATCAATTTTGAAGAACTATCTGGACCAATCAAGTTTGAAATAGAGAAGACCAACAGCCGACCATACCCACTCATAGGAGTCGATGCATGCTTGAATATTGGTATGAGAAGAATAGACAACACCGTTCATGCGGTACAGATAGCCCCCAGAGTCACCAGAGAGTGGCTAACACAGAACTATGGTTGTGCCTTCAAAGGATTTGAACTGATGCCAGTATAATACAACACTATGATTGATAAATCAGTACCCTCTATCCAGCATAGACCAAGAAGAACCCATGTCATGAAGAAAGTCTAAAAACTCGAGAAAGCAGAAGTGCTATCATAAGTCAATGAACCAACTGAACGGATATCTTTGCGAGTTGAAATGAGGAAACCCAACAGTACTATACGCCTTTGCATCGATCCCAAAAACCTGAATAAAGCCATCGTTTGGAATCATAACCCTGTGCAAACCCTGGAAAAGGTCGTGCCAAAGCTGACAAAACCCAAATGTGTCTCCCTGCTGGGTGAGAACGATGAACTTTTTCAAGTGAAACTTGGTAAAAGCTGCTGAAAGCTAACAACATTTTTGACTCCACCGGGGCAATACTGCTGGAACCACCTTCCTGTAGGTTTATCTTCAAGCGGTGAAGAATATCAGAGGAGGCTAGATTTGGTGCTAGATGGGTTAGAGAGAGTTGAAGTGATTGCAGACGACATCTTGATAGATGGGGTTGGCGAAGAAGAAGATGCAAGGACTAATCATGAAGAAAAGCTCCTATACTTGATAAAAAGAATCAGAAAACCAGGAGTGAAGATCAACAGAGGAAAAATGAAGCTTCATCTAGCTGAGATCAATTGCATGGAATAAATATTGACAAAAGCGGGTATCAAGCCAGATCCAGACAAGGTTCACAGCCTGAAGGACATGCTAAGCCAACTGAGCCAACAGAAGTCAAGAGATTCATTGGACCAGCCAACTATATCTCTAACTTTGTGCCACACCTTTCATCCCTAGCCAAGAAGCTAAGAGAAGTTGCTAAGGAGCGGATAGAAGATGAAGATTTTTAGTTTGGTGAGGAGGAAAGAAAAGCCTACAACGACCTGAAGGACACCATTAGTGAAGACACTCTCCTACGATACTAAGACTCAAGCAAACCTGCTGTCATATAATGTGATGCAAGCACTAAAGGACAGGTAGCAGTACCGACTCAAGGAGGCAAACCGATAAACTGTGCATCCAGAACACTTACGTGACAGAGGAGAAGTATCATCTATTGGAGATTGAATGACTTGCAGTGATGTTAGTGTACAGCAAGTTTGACCGGTACATATACGACAAGAAAGATCTATGGGTATATTGAGCAACTCACCACTGAAATCCATATTCAAGAAAGGGATGGAGAAGTCCCCGCTAAGACTACAGAAAATGCTATTATCCCTGCAGAGATATGGATTCGACGTGGAATACAAGCCAGGAAAGGAGCATATAGTAGCAGATATGGTATCGAGGGCCTCTGCAAAAGAGATCAATTCGGCTGCTGATTAACAGAAGTCTAAAATTGAGACACTCCTTTCTGACATCGATGATAGTGAACCTGAGGAGGCTACAGACATCTCAGTTGAAAGCCTTCTGCAAATAAACACCAATGTAATGGATGATGAAAGATACCTCATGCTGAAGAAAGTGGTGAATGAAGGCTGGCTGACAAAAAGGAATAAGTGTCAAAATGCAGGTAAACACTTCCGGACGTTTAGAGATGAAATAACTGAGTGAGACGAGCTCATTTATAAAAGTCAAGGAATCGGTATACTAGCAAATTACATTTCACCCATCATCATCAAGAACTCTTGGTGCTACAATAAACATGATTGTAGTAATAATAAAAATTTATTCTATTTTTATTGAAGTCTCTGGTTGTTGGTGCTGGCATACCACTTTAATGAAATATAATTGTGGTTTAACCAAATGTTGTTCTTTAATTAGTGAATATATTTGTGTATAAACTTAGAGAGCAATGCTTTAAAACTACCAAATAAGCCTTACACCCGAAAGCGCTTGAAAGTTACGAAATAATTAACCATACAGTTTGTTTTAAGTTTGTTTGTGACTTCCGTTAATCCCTGTTTGAACATGTCACTATCCTGTTTCATATACATTACAAGTAAATAGTTCATACCATTTTACTGTCTGGGGTACAATAACACAATTATTACCAACTAAGTTATGTTTTTGTGTAGAGAACAATGTGTTCAGTTGAAATACCTAAACTCGGTCCACAAAAGCACCCAAAAGCCCAGAAACTCTCATCCCACAGCAGACAAGTAGTACTTACAGGTAAGCACAGTGATACCAACAGTTCCCAGGCTGAATGTGCCAAACAAAACACATGACATCCGCAATGGCTTCCAGAAGAACAATAATATTGATATGGGCTTCCACGTTCCACCCTTCGACAGCAGAACCAAAGGATGACATTGAAGAATGCTAATTTTATAGATGAGATGATTCATCTAATGTCCATTTGATGTAGATTGTACTCCATCTGTGTTTCTCCTGTACGTTCTTTGTATGAGCCCTGTATATATACAGTATATACACTGTATGTATATCCTATATACACTGTATGTACGCTGTATATATACTAGATATCAACTGTATGTATACCCTATGTACACTGTATGTACACTGTATATATACTAGATATCCACTGTATGTATATCCTATATACACTGTATATATATTAGATATCCACTGTGTGTATATCCTATGTACACTGTATGTACACTGTATATATACTAGATATCCACTGTATGTATATCCTATGTACACTGTATGTACACTGTATATTTACTAGATATCCACTGTATGTATATCCTATATACACTGTATGTACACTGTATATATACTAGATATCCACTGTATGTATATCCTATGTACACTGTATGTACACTGTATATATACTAGATATCCACTGTATGTATATCCTATGTACACTGTATATCCACTAGATATCCACTGTATGTATATCCTATGTACACTGTATGTACACTGTATATATACTAGATATCCACTGTATGTATATCCTATGTACACTGTATGTACACTGTATGTATACTAGATATCCACTGTATGTATATCCTATGTACACTGTATGTACACTGTATATATACTAGATATCCACTGTATGTATATCCTATGTACACTGTATGTACACTGTATATATACTAGATATCCACTGTATGTATATCCTATGTACACTGTATGTACACTGTATATATACTAGATATCCATTGTATGTATATCCTATGTACACTGTATGTACACTGTATATATACTAGATATCCACTGTATGTATATCCTATGTACACTGTATGTACACTGTATATGTACTAGATATCCACTGTATGTATATCATATGTACACTGTATATGTACTAGATATCCACTGTATGTATATCCTATGTACACTGTATGTACACTGTATATATACTAGATATCCACTGTATGTATATCCTATGTACACTGTATGTACACTGTATATATACTAGATATCCACTGTATGTATATCCTATGTACACTGTATGTACACTGTATATATACTAGATATCCACTGTATGTATATCCTATGTACACTGTATGTACACTGTATATATACTAGATATCCACTGTATGTATATCCTATGTACACTGTATGTACACTGTATATATACTAGATATCCACTGTATGTATATCCTATGTACACTGTATGTACACTGTATATATACTAGATATCCACTGTATGTATATCCTATGTACACTGTATGTACACTGTATATATACTAGATATCCACTGTATGTATATCCTATGTACACTGTATGTACACTGTATATATACTATATATCCATTGTATGTATATCATATGTACACTGTATATATACTAGATATCCACTGTATGTATATCCTATGTACACTGTATGTACACTGTATATATACTAGATATCCACTGTATGTATATCCTATGTACACTGTATATATACTAGATATCCACTGTATGTATATCCTATGTACACTGTATGTACTCTGTATATATACTAGATATCCACTGTATGTATATCCTATGTACACTGTATGTACACTGTATATATACTAGATATCCACTGTATGTATATCCTATGTACACTGTATGTACACTGTATATATACTAGATATCCACTGTATGTATATCCTATGTACACTGTATATATACTAGATATCCACTGTATGTATATCCTATGTACCCTGTATGTACACTGTATATATACTAGATATCCACTGTATGTATATCCTATGTACACTGTATGTACACTGTATATATACTAGATATCCACTGTATGTATATCCTATGTACACTGTGTGTACACTGTATATATACTAGATATCCAGGTATGTATATCCTATGTACACTGTATATATACTAGATATCCACTGTATGTATATCATATGTACACTGTATGTACACTGTATATATACTAGATATCCACTGGATGTATATCCTATGTACACTGTATGTACACTATATATATACTAGATATCCAATGTATGTATATCCTATGTACACTGTATGTACACTGTATATATACTAGATATCCACTGTATGTATATCCTATGTACACTGTATATATACTAGATATCCACTGTATGTACACTGTATGTACACTGTATATATACTAGATATCCATTGTATGTATATCCTATGTACACTGTATGTACACTGTATATATACTAGATATCCACTGTATGTATATCCTATGTACACTGTATGTACACTGTATATATACTAGATATCCACTGTATGTATATCCTATGTACACTGTATGTACACTGTATATATACTAGATATCCACTGTATGTATATCCTATGTACACTGTATGTACACTGTATATATACTAGATATCCAGGTATGTATATCCTATGTACACTGTATATACACTGTATATATACTAGATATCCACTGTATGTATATCCTATGTACACTGTATATACACTGTATATATACTAGATATCCACTGTATGTATATCCTATGTACACTGTATGTACACTATATATATACTAGATATCCACTGTATGTATATCATATGTACACTGTATGTACACTGTATATATACTAGATATCCATTGTATGTATATCCTATGTACACTGTATGTACACTGTATATATACTAGATATCCACTGTATGTATATCCTATGTACACTGTATATATACTAGATATCCACTGTATGTATATCCTATGTACACTGTATGTATACTAGATATCCACTGTATGTATATCATATGTACACTGTATGTACACTGTATATATACTAGATATCCATTGTATGTATATCCTATGTACACTGTATGTATACTGTATATATACTAGATATCCACTGTATGTATATCCTATGTACACTGTATGTACACTGTATATATACTAGATATCCACCGTATGTATATCCTATGTACACTGTATGTACACTGTATATATACTAGATATCCACTGTATGTATATCCTATGTACACTGTATGTACACTGTATATATACTAGATATCCACTGTATGTATATCCTATGTACACTGTATGTACACTGTATGTATACTAGATATCCACTGTATGTATATCATATGTACACTGTATGTACACTGTATATATACTAGATATCCATTGTATGTATATCCTATGTACACTGTATGTATACTGTATATATACTAGATATCCACTGTATGTATATCCTATGTACACTGTATGTACACTGTATATATACTAGATATCCACCGTATGTATATCCTATGTACACTGTATGTATACTAGATATCCACTGTATGTATATCATATGTACACTGTATATACACTGTATATACACTAGATATCCACTGTATGTATATCATATGTACACTGTATGTACACTGTATATATACTAGATATCCACTGTATGTATATCATATGTACACTGTATGTATACTAGATATCCACTGTATGTATATCATATGTACACTGTATGTACACTGTATATATACTAGATATCCACTGTATGTATATCCTATGTACACTGTATGTACACTGTATATATACTAGATATCCACTGTATGTATATCCTATGTACACTGTATGTACACTGTATATATACTAGATATCCACTGTATGTATATCCTATGTACACTGTATATATACTAGATCTCCACTGTATGTATATCCTATGTACACTGTATGTACACTGTATATATACTAGATATCCAGGTATGTATATCCTATGTACACTGTATATACACTGTATATATACTAGATATCCACTGTATGTATATCATATGTACACTGTATGTACACTGTATATATACTAGATATCCATTGTATGTATATCCTATGTACACTGTATGTACACTGTATATATACTAGATATCCACTGTATGTATATCCTATGTACACTGTATGTACACTGTATATATACTAGATATCCACTGTATGTATATCCTATGTACACTGTATGTACACTGTATATATACTAGATATCCACTGTATGTATATCCTATGTACACTGTATGTACACTGTATATATACTAGATATCCAGGTATGTATATCCTATGTACACTGTGTATACACTGTATATATACTAGATATCCACTGTATGTATATCCTATGTACACTGTATATACACTGTATATATACTAGATATCCACTGTATGTATATCCTATGTACACTGTATGTACACTATATATATACTAGATATCCACTGTATGTATATCATATGTACACTGTATGTACACTGTATATATACTAGATATCCATTGTATGTATATCCTATGTACACTGTATGTACACTGTATATATACTAGATATCCACTGTATGTATATCCTATGTACACTGTATATATACTAGATATCCACTGTATGTATATCCTATGTACACTGTATGTATACTAGATATCCACTGTATGTATATCATATGTACACTGTATGTACACTGTATATATACTAGACATCCATTGTATGTATATCCTATGTACACTGTATGTATACTGTATATATACTAGATATCCACTGTATGTATATCCTATGTACACTGTATGTACACTGTATATATACTAGATATCCACCGTATGTATATCCTATGTACACTGTATGTACACTGTATATATACTAGATATCCACTGTATGTATATCCTATGTACACTGTATGTACACTGTATATATACTAGATATCCACTGTATGTATATCCTATGTACACTGTATGTACACTGTATGTATACTAGATATCCACTGTATGTATATCATATGTACACTGTATGTACACTGTATATATACTAGATATCCATTGTATGTATATCCTATGTACACTGTATGTATACTGTATATATACTAGATATCCACTGTATGTATATCCTATGTACACTGTATGTACACTGTATATATACTAGATATCCACCGTATGTATATCCTATGTACACTGTATGTATACTAGATATCCACTGTATGTATATCATATGTACACTGTATATACACTGTATATACACTAGATATCCACTGTATGTATATCATATGTACACTGTATGTACACTGTATATATACTAGATATCCACTGTATGTATATCATATGTACACTGTATGTATACTAGATATCCACTGTATGTATATCATATGTACACTGTATGTACACTGTATATATACTAGATATCCACTGTATGTATATCCTATGTACACTGTATGTACACTGTATATATACTAGATATCCACTGTATGTATATCCTATGTACACTGTATGTACACTGTATATATACTAGATATCCACTGTATGTATATCCTATGTACACTGTATATATACTAGATCTCCACTGTATGTATATCCTATGTACACTGTATGTACACTGTATATATACTAGGTATCCAGGTATGTATATCCTATGTACACTGTATATACACTGTATATATACTAGATATCCACTGTATGTATATCATATGTACACTGTATGTACACTGTATATATACTAGATATCCATTGTATGTATATCCTATGTACACTGTATGTACACTGTATATATACTAGATATCCACTGTATGTATATCCTATGTACACTGTATATATACTAGATATCCACTGTATGTATATCCTATGTACACTGTATGTATACTAGATATCCACTGTATGTATATCATATGTACACTGTATGTACACTGTATATATACTAGATATCCATTGTATGTATATCCTATGTACACTGTATGTATACTGTATATATACTAGATATCCACTGTATGTATATACTATGTACACTGTATGTACACTGTATATATACTAGATATCTACTGTATGTATATCCTATGTACACTGTATATACACTGTATATATACTAGATATCCACTCTATGTATATCCTACGTACACTGTATGTACACTGTATATATACTAGATATCCACTGTATGTATATCCTATGTACACTGTATGTACACTGTATATATACTGGATATCCACTGTATGTATATCCTATGTACACTGTATGTACACTGTATATATACTAGATATCCACCGTATGTATATCCTATGTACACTGTATGTATACTAGATATCCACTGTATGTATATCATATGTACACTGTATATATACTAGATATCCACTGTATGTATATCATATGTACACTGTATATATACTAGATATCCACTGTATGTATATCATATGTATACTGTATGTACACTGTATATATACTAGATATCCACTGTATGTATATTCTATGTACACTGTATGTACACTGTATATATACTAGATATCCACCGTATGTATATCCTATGTACACTGTATGTACACTGTATATATACTAGATATCCATTGTATGTATATCTTATGTACACTGTATGTACACTGTATATATACTAGATATCCACTGTATGTATATCCTATGTACACTGTATGTACACAGTATATATACTAGATATCCACTGTATGTATATCCTATGTACACTGTATGTACACTGTATATATACTAGATATCCACTGTATGTACACTGTATGTACACTGTATATATACTAGATATCCACTGTATGTATATCCTATATACACTGTATGTACACTATATATATACTAGATATCCACTGTATGTATATCCTATGTACACTGTATGTACACTGTATATATACTAGATATCCACTGTATGTACACTGTATGTACACTGTATATATACTAGATATCCACTGTATGTATATCCTATATACACTGTATGTACACTATATATATACTAGATATCCACTGTATGTATATCCTATGTATACTGTATGTACACTGTATATATACTAGATATCCACTGTATGTATATCCTATGTACACTGTATGTACACTGTATATATACTAGATATCCACTGCATGTATATCCTATGTACACTGTATGTACGCTGTATATATACTAGATATCCACTGTATGTATATCATATGTACACTGTATGTACACTGTATATATACTAGATATCCACTGTATGTATATCCTATGTACACTGTATGTACACAGTACATATACTAGATATCCACTGTATGTATATCCTATGTACACTGTATGTACACTGTATATATACTAGATATCCACTGTATGTATATCATATGTACATTGTATGTACACTATATATATATACTAGATATCCACTGTATGTATATCCTATGTACACTGTATGTACACTGTATATATACTAGATATCCACTGTATGTATATCCTATGTACACTGTATATATACTAGATATCCACTGTATGTATATCCTATGTACACTGTATGTACACTGTATATATACTAGATATCCACTGTATGTTTATCCTATGTACACTGTATGTACACTGTATATATACTAGATATCCAATGTATGTATATGGAAGCCATTGGCACACCCACAAGTTCATGTTTCAATGTAACCAACTCTGTAGTTCTCTCAAGCACAACTACTAGTATAATAGTGGCGTACACAAGAGTCCTACCTACCGAAGATATTCATCTTTTAAACTAACATTATTTGTATCATCTTTGTTACTTTTTGTTATCACTTGAGATGGAGACCATTTACGCGCAAATGGTTGCTTAGGATCTCTCTGAGACCACAAGTGTATGGCTATTAGATTGGACTTTAGTGGGGATAGTGACTGTCTTTCTCAAGCGACTCTTTTACCTGAAACAGTTTGTCACCGGATGGAATTATATACAGGTGTTTGTTTCATGTTTGTTATTTATTTTGTTTTTATATCCTCTTTTTCATTTTAAAATGCATTCAGAAGGAAGAAAACACATTGTTTGAAAATTGGAAATTAAGACAGTTTCCTGTTGAAAGGTTTAAATTAGCAATCTGAACTGATAAAAAAGGTGACAATAATTTCTGTGTTTTTAAAAAACAAAACCACATCCCTAGATACCATGACCACAGACTTTGAAAGTTTTCAATAGTTGTATGATTGTAAGATAAATGCCAAAGACTTTAGTTTATTTATCTGCCCTCTTTTTTCAATCTTGACATTAAATGTCACCGTTGGGCCTAGAGACAATATGGGAGAAAGGTTGTATTGGTACAGCCTTAGAAACCATCAATAATGTTCAATTTTTCCTGAAACCAGGTGTAAGTAATAATTACAGCAATAACAACAGTTTTAGGCTGAGTTGTCTGCTCTCTATGAAGTAACCTATAAGTTAAAAGTTTTGACTTGTCTTCTATCTAGAAGGAAAGAAACTTTTGTATTATTCCTTCGCTCCTGGGAGTACATATGGTTCCCTGTGTTTGTACTCTTATCTGTACAAACCCTATTGTTAGAGAGAATATTACTGTTAGTATTAGTAGCCATCCCTACATGGGCATATCTTGTTAACACAGGCATGAAGAGCAACAATACCTTCGGGCATGCAGTATTACGTAATGGCACAATTAGCGATGGGGCTTGTCAGCTCAGTAAACTGTTGCGTCTGCTCTGCTCAGTCGGAGCTGACACCAAGAGAATCTATCGCCCACAAAGATTAGGACAGTCTGACGGTGAGCCAAAAGTTAATTTAGTTCTGTCTGGTATACTCTCAGCCTATGTAGTTGTCTCTCTTGCTTTTCTCAGACTAAAAGTGCTGGCTTACTTAGCTCATATGTGTATAGTGTATATCTGTGCAGTGTGATTTAACTTTATACTGTTTAGTGAGTATTGTAAATAGATGTTAATATTATACTGCCTTTCTCTACTCTGCCTTCTCTCTCCACCAATATCTTCTAATAATCCTTTGTCTGAGTCTACTCTGATTTGGTCTCATTTGAGTCTTTGGAAAATATGCTGCTTTTATTACCAGTTTGGGCTTCATTTTTATGGTAATCATGTAAAAAAAAGGTCAAGGGTATCCAGAGAGGAGTGTTTTATTTTACTAGCTACTCAAGGGGACCACAACTCCATCATTAAATGAATATTTACTGCTAAATATTGTTGTTTGGTCAGATAAGTTGAAGAGTTTTGATAATTTAATTTTCAAATCACATTCCATCGGTGAGCACTACTTCTCTCATTCATTCATTCATATTAATGTTGCCTTTTGTCTCACAATTCTAGATTGTTCCAATAATTACCCGCTACAGCCAACCAATATTTATCAGTTGATGCAGTAAAAGATTTCCTAGATGGTTCTGTATTCAATGCAATTTCGAAATCTCATTTTAAGTTTTTGATAACAACTCAGCAACCAATCCGCTGAAGAGAAAAACAGTTTGTTCTCCAAATGGCCAATCAAATTTCGTGTATGATTGTCTGCCAACAGAGTTGTGAAAGTGTTCTCCCCATTAACAACTAGTCATAGCAACTACCAAACATTTGAGCAGTTTTACCAACTCCCCCTGACATTAGAAGAGTCTTTGACCATTACAACCTCACCAACAGTGGCCTATCCACTCACTGACATCCTCTTTTGTGGCTTTATTTTATTATTTATAATTAAAATAGTTTTCAAAGTGCCAACTAGAAACTTCTGAGCGGTGTATGAGTATGCAATAACTTAGTTCTACAATCATCCAGTACTTACGGGGGTCATCACATACTCCCTAATGTTTTGGCCAAATAAGGTTGAGGGTCTTTTAGGCGATCGTTTGCGACAAATCCATAGATACACCGATAGCTGTTTCTATTAATGTTTTTATTAAAATGTCTACTTGAGGCTTTAAAAAGTCACTCATACAAATAATTACACCAGAAGCTTCACTACAATTTGGTACCAAAGTTGTTTACTGAAATCAAAGTTGTAAATTGAGCTGCGGCGGCTAAATATACCTTTATTTCTGAAGAACTCAAAGAGGTAGAGTCCAAATTTTGGATTTCCTGTAACGATCCAATGAAAGGATGACAGGAATCGATGCTGAACACATGTTGTACAAGTAATGTGTGTTGGTATTGTAGGAGATGGTGGTGTACGGGGCACCCAACCTAGTCAAAGCATGACTAAAGCTGATGAAACTGTTAAACCAAAGTCTAAGCACAGACATGACTCCAAGTCTGTACAGGAGTAAGTGTTGTGTGTCTTATAGATGTCAAGTGGCACTGTATGTCATATGCTTTTGTATAACGTATGTCGCATGCTTTTGTATAACGTATGTCACATGCCTTTGTATAACGTATGTCACATGTTTTTGTATAACGTATGTCACATGTATTTTGTATAACGTATGTCACATCCCTTTGTATAACGTATGTCACATGTTTTTGTATAATGTATGTCACATGCCTTTGTATAACGTATGTCACATCCCTTTGTATGACATATGTCACATGTTTTTGTATAATGTATGTCACATGTTTTTGTATAACGTATGTCGCATGCCTTTGTATAACGTATGTCACATCCCTTTGTATAGCGTATGTCGCATGCTTTTGTATAACGTATGTCACATCCCTTTGTATAATGTATGTCACATGAATTTTGTATAATGTATGTCACATGCCGATGTAAGCAACAGTATGTTAGTTGTATCATACAATACTTTGTATGTCACATGACCCTGTATGTCACATGACCCTGTATGTCACATGACCCTGTATGTCACATGACCCTGTATGTCACATGACCCTGTATGTATTACACACTAAAGGTTCATGGCGAGAAAGAAGAAAGAGAGGCGTCAAGTACGAATGCGTGAACTAGAAGAGAAGAGAAGTCAACTACAGCAGAAGATGGAAAGGAAAGAGAAGCTAAAGGCTTGTAACTTTGTATGTTGTGTTATCACTGGCTGTTAGATCTTGTTAGCTATCTCTATAACTTTGTATGTTGTGTTATCACTGGCTGTTAGATCTTGTTAGCTATCTCTATAACTTAGTATGTTGTGTTATCACTGCCTGTTAGATCTTGTTAGCTATCTCTATAATTTTGTATGTTGTGTTATCACTGCCTGTTAGATCTTGTTACCTATCTCTATAACTTTGTATGTTGTGTTATCATTGGCTGTTAGATCTTGTTAGCTATCTCTATAACTTTGTATGTTGTGTTATCACTGCCTGTTAGATCTTGTTAGCTATCTCTATAACTTTGTATGTTGTGTTATCGCTGGCTGTTAGATCTTGTTAGCTATCTCTATAACTTTGTATGTTGTGTTATCACTGGCTGTTAGATCTTGTTAGCTGTCTCTATAACTTTGTATGTTGTGTTATCACTGGCTGTTAGATCTTGTTAGCTATCTCTATAACTTTGTATGTTGTGTTATCACTGGTTGTTAGATCTTGTTAGCTATCTCTATAACTTTGTATTTTGTGTTATCACTGGCTGTTAGATCTTGTTAGCTATCTCTATAACTTTGTATGTTGTGTTATCACTGGTTGTTAGATCTTGTTAGCTATCTCTATAACTTTGTATGTTGTGTTATCACTGGCTGTTAGATCTTGTTAGCTGTCTCTATAACTTTGTATGTTGTGTTATCGCTGGCTGTTAGATCTTGTTAGCTATCTCTATAACTTTGTATGTTGTGTTATCACTGGCTGTTAGATCTTGTTAGCTATATCTATAAGTTTGTATGTTGTGCCATCATTAGCTGTTGGAACTAGATAGCTCTCATTATAAGTTTGCTGTTGTAAAACTTTCGTAGAGTTTGGATGAGCGCTGTAGGAAAATGGTGAGCCGCAGGTCTTGTAAGCCTACCCCACAAGCTAGAGTAGCAGAAGCAGCAATCCCTGCAACTTCTGCAGGCATAGCTGTAGCTCCACAACCTGGTCCTCTTGAGAAGGGCCTGTGGACACCCGATGTAAATGGTGAATCCTGTACTGTTAGTACTGAGGCTGGTGAGTGGGTCTTTTAGCTTACATTACTACTTCCACTGTTTCATTGTGCATTGCTGTTGGCTGGTTGAATGTTAACTATTCCATTTGATTTATCTCTATAGCTGTAGAGGTCCCATTGCTCCTGTGTATTGCAGAGGACCACAGTCTAAACGGTGGCATTCAGGATGGTGACACTAGCCTTGCTGAAGCTAACCTACAAGTACAAACTCTTAAACATGATTCCAGGTGGGTAATACAGATTTGTCACTAGTTTATTGAAGAAAATGTTAATTTAGTCTCTAGTGTTGCTGGAGGGTTTGGTTTGTACTTCTCACTAGAACTCTGCGTTGGTTTCATTTGATGGTAAGTTGTGCTGGTACGTGTGTAAGTACATGTGTTGGTACATGTGTTGGTACATGTGTTGGTACCTTGTGTAGGTACATGTGTTGGTACATGTGTTGATACATGTGTTGGTACCTTGTGTTGGTACATGTGTTGGTACATTATTCCAAGTGCCACATACCCTTACATTGTTATCACTCTAGTTATTTTGTTCTGCAGCTAAAATCGAAAAAGCTCCACAAAACCTTTTTAGCAACTCATTCTATTCATGATTTGCACTCTTTGGCTGAAAACTGTTGGTTGCCACTAACAACTATATAAGTATATTCACTTTTCATGGACAGAAAACTTCAAACACTTTTGTATTTACTTACAAATGCACCTCAGCAAAGGTCATTCGTCCACCATAACATAAATTAATGACCATTTTATCTCTCTAGTTTGATTTGCGCTTTTTTATATACTTTATAGCCCTAGTGCTACCCTGAGCAGTAGGCGGGGTTCTTCCTTAATGTCTTGTACTAAGGCCACGGAGAAGGAAGTAAAAGAACAGTCTACTACAACTAGACATCTACTATGCACTGAAGCAATGCCCATTGACTTCACTACCCTATTCAACCACCAGTTCAGATGTACATCTCCCAGCATCCTTCAAAGGTATACAAAATCCTTTCATCACCATTGTGGACTGCTACATGTTGTTTGTATAGCTTATTAACTGACCACATCTCATCGAGTTAGTCTAATCAAGGCATTGAGTAGACAACTCCTCAATCAGTTGGTAATTCATAGTTTAGTATCATAGCTTGCTTTTCTCTAAGTTCTTAAAAATTTTTAAACGTTTACAGGCATTCTCTTGTTAGTATATTCTGTGAAAATTCGTGTTTTGTACGACAGTTGTTTTTTCTGCAGTTTATGAATTGCTGATTTCAGAACAAGTTAAATTATGAGCCTTTTTACATGCTTTGCATTATTTTGTGATGTCCATTTTGAGTGACCTGTTTTCTTATTGCAATGTAGTGACAACTATAGTTTTAAAGAGGTTTTTTGTTAGAACTCTTTTATTATTAAATGCACACTAATGTAGCCATTAAAGCTATGCTTTGAAGGAGAGTAGCATGGCTTGTACATTTAATTGTTAGAAAAATGTTCATTTATATTCTCTCTCAAGTAAAACTGTTTGCAATTTTGGATATTTTGGTTGCATCCAATATCTGCTTTGTACCTGCCTTCATTTTATTTGTTTGTATTTTTAAGGTTAACTTCTCTCGGATTCGTTGGTCCTGTTCAACCAAATCCTAAGTTAGTAATTAGAATGACTATGGTGCAAGCTGACCTTGCAAACTTGGCGATGTCAAGGTCAAGCAGTAGAGGGCTTAGCTGCTTCATTGCTGCAATGAATAATTGCTTGACTCTAAGAGAGTAAGTCAGGCACCAACTGGCACACAAGCCCTCCTATGATGTAGAGTGCACCAGGTTCTCTATTCTGTCCCAGCCGGTAGCCTTAGCTCAGGTACCGATGTGTGGTAGGGAAAGGCAGGAGCATCAGATTATGTCTGTAAGGTATGTAACATCTGAGTATTTCAGGCTAGAGAGTGTTGGTTGAGCTAATTACTCTTGTGATTTCATAAGTTTACAGAATAAGATTAGATTTGAAGTACTACAGAGTTTAATAAATATATTATCTATAGCTCACCAGAATATATTGTACAGATGAAGTTTCATTATACTAAAACAAGACTTTATATGCGATGTAGTCCTATTATTTAGGGTAGTTAATTGTTAAACAAAGTTTTAAAGACTTGTGCCTGATTTGTCTTGGATGAAAAATTATTTAGACGCAAGTTATACCCTATAATAAATTTGGAGTTACTTCCCTATGTGAAATAAGACAGTTCCAACTCACACAGTGACTAGCCTTGTTTTCTTTGTTGCGTAAATGGTTAAAGCCCTTGTGCGTAGACATTTTGATAGTAAAATATTTAAATTATTTTTGATATGATGAAAGGGTTATGTTAACAGATCATAACCTCAAAGTTTCATCTCAATCAGTCGGGTATTTCTGTGTATTTCACTTATACAAGTATTGCTTTATTTATGAGCTATTGCATGGTGTGTGGAGTTGCCTCCTACAATATGGACACCGATGAGGTTTGTGCGCACTGAGCTTTCACTTTGATTGGACTAGTGAACCAGTTCATTGATTTGATTAGCTAAGTGTACAGTCAAAACCCAAATCGGATGCACAGTCAACACTTGAAAGCGAGTTTTTGAGCTCTATTTTAAAGGTTGTTACTAAACAGAGGTATTTTTTGTCAACTGAAAACGCTAGCTAGAAGCTTCAAATTAATGTATGGCATGGTATAACTAGTTTTATTGGTGTGATATTCAGTCAAATCCACTATTCAATCTGTATTTATGCGAAGTGGCATTGTGACAATATATATAGTGGTTTATATCATGTCATGTGTGGTTTGTTAAAAAGTTACAGTCTGGGATTGTATGAATGACAATAATAAAGATTATTAGTATCAATAATTCATTACTATTATTTATTATTTCACTTCTGCGCATCAGTGCTTGCTAGAGACATTGGAATTATTACTTCCTGTTTTAGTTCTAATGTTAGACCTACCTCTTACACACCAAATGAGGAGGCAATAAAAATGTCAGCCGCTATGACCTACAACAATGACTTGGCACCTGACGAGTTGTCCTTTGATCCTTTACCTGCATATGACTTGTCCCCACCTTGCAACCGTACTACACAAAAAGTGGCATTGTGTGCAGTTCAGGAAGTGTTTCAGGTAAAAGATCATTTTCCAATCGCACTGGAATTTATGTGATCTGTGTCATCAGGTGCTTGCGCCACTAGCACTGTGTGTGGTATATATCAGGAGGTGCTTGTATTACTGTCACTGTGTGTGGTATGTATCAGCTGGTGCTTGTATCCCTTACACTGTGTGTGTGTGGTATGTATCAGGAGGTGCTTGTACTACTGTCACTGTGTGTGGTATGTATCAGCTGGTGCTTGTATCCCTTACACTGTGTGTGGTATGTGTCAACAGATGTGTGCATGTATTATTGTCACTGTGTGTGGTATGTATGATATGTATCAGCAGGTGTTTGTATCACTTACATTGTGTATGGCATGTATCAACAGGTGCTTGTATTACTGTCATTGCGTGTGGTATGTATCAACAGGTCATGTATTGCATAATTACTGTCACTGTGTGTGTTGTATGTATCAGCAAGTGCGTTTGTGATTCATATTTTGTGTGATATGTATCAGCAAGTGCTTGTATTACTGACACTGTGTGTGGCATCTATAAGCAGGCGCATGTGTGACTGAAGGCTCAAACACACTGGAAGCGGCAAGCGCAAAATTCGCTAGCGAATCCGCCGCGGCATGCCGCTTGCCAAAAAATATATAGACGCTCAAGATATTAAACATGTTTGATATTTCGCTGCGGCAAACACGCTGATTGGTCAGTAACTTGCCAACTTTTATGATGGCGAGCTAACTTTTTCGTTTTTGCATCTCCAAACAGTAGAGAAGTTGTTGTAGCTGTCCAAACGCAATAATAATAAAGATTATTATTGTTCATTAGAAAAAAAATAAACGACTATTATTAATATAACTACTACTTATACTTCAATACATAATGTGTAATATAAAATTATAATTAATAAATAATAATCAAAAAAAATATATAAATGAAGTTCGCCAAAGACCCTTGCTTTTGTGATTCATCACACACAAATTATTATTATTATAAAAAAAATAGTCAGAAATAGATCGATGTTTTTTTTTGCTTATTTTTATTTCACCTGACTTTATAGTGTAGCTATTGTAGTCAGAAATAGATAGATGCTTTTGCTCATTTTTATTTTTCATCTGCTTTTGTAGTGTAGATAGATGTCAACAAGTTATTTTCTCCTAGATTATATATATACTTTATTGCAAACGTCTCAAATATAAATAAATAATAAAAATAATAAATGGAAACAGTGTTCATAAAAAAGTTATCTGCACTTTGGGAGCAAACAACTCCGACTGAAGTCCCTAGCGACGTCCACCAGTGTGCTTTGGCACTGCCGCGGCAGGCGGCTTCGTTGGTGCTAAAAACTGCCGTGCCGCGCAGATTCGCTTCCAGTGTGTTTGAGCCTTGACACTATGTATGGCATGTTTCAACAGGTGCTACACTTTATTTCAGGACTATTCAGCGGCTCAAATACAATCTGAACAGTTTGGTGATTTGCTGAGGAATGCATTTAACGCTGTAAGTGAAAACAGCTTGGCACCACCTGTAGTTCCGAGATCACCCTCCAACTATTCCATTGACAGCGTCAGCAGTGAATCAGACAGTACAACAGGTAGGTACTGCTCTTTCTGTTGCGTTGTGGATGAGTCATCTGAGTAAACTTTTCTGTTATTGGTTGGATCATTTTATCAGCGAAAGTAAAACAATGATTGAGAAGTGGTTTTATGTGGTGGAACCTTGTGATGGATTTTACTTTGTTGTTACAAGGGTGAATGCTAGCCATTTATTTATGTGCTTATTTATGTTTGTGTGTTTTATGTAGTGGAATGTATGAGGGAATATGTAACTGTTTGTGTGACGATTTATACACTATGTTTGTCATGGTTATTGTATGTTTGTGTTTTGTCTGTAAATTACTTGAAAGCATTCATCATTGTCTGTTTGTTTCTCACTGCAGTGTTTCTACAATTATATGTTGACTTTTGCAAACTCAATAACAGCAAAATTATAAGGTTTTTATGGTTTGTTCACGTAACTGAAACTACAGGAATGTTAGCAGTTCCTTTCAACTCGAGTGAACGTTCAGACCAAACAACTTTGAGCCATGGAAACGTATTTGTTATGCGCTGCAGCAGCATTATGTATGTAGTGTATAAATAGAGGTATTCACTGCTGACGGTTCAGCTAGCTGCCAGTAAATGCAGTGATGTCACAATAGGGTAAAGTATACATAGACTTTGTCTACTACCGAATGCTTTGATTGGTTGACAGAGTCATCGGCAGACACTGAGGAGCTGACAGCACTGCAACAACAGTTAGAAGAGGTTAAGAAGACGCACTCTCTGATGAAAAAGGCTAAAAAGAGGTTAGAGCTTGAGATTAAGAGAGATGCTTACAGGAAGCAGATAAAGGTATGTAACATTGTATACAATAAGTTATATGTTATATTGTGTCTGTAGTTTATATAATATTGTATATACTAACTTATGTATTATGTCTGTAGTATATATATAATATTGTATATACTAACTTGTATACTATGTCTGTAGTATATATATAATATTGTATATACTAACTTGTATACTATGTCTGTAGTATATATATAATATTGTATATACTAACTTATATACTATGTCTTTAGTATATATATAATATTGTATATACTAACTTATATACTATGTCTGTAGTATATATATAATATTGTATATACTAACTTATATACTGTGTCTGTAGTATATATATAATATTGTATATACTAACTTGTATACTATGTCTGTAGTATATATATAATATTGTATATACTAACTTATATACTATGTCTGTAGTATATATATAATATTGTATATACTAACTTATATACTATGTCTGTAGTATATATATAATATTGTATATACTAACTTGTATACTATGTCTGTAGTATATATATATTATTGTATATACTAACTTATATACTATGTCTGTAGTATATATATAATATTGTATATACTAACTTATATACTATGTCTGTAGTATATATATAATGTTGTATATACTAACTTGTATACTATGTCTGTAGTATATATATAATATTGTATATACTAACTTGTATACTATGTCTGTAGTATATATATAATATTGTATATACTAACTTGTATACTATGTCTGTAGTATATATATAATATTGTATATACTAACTTGTATACTATGTCTGTAGTATATATATAATATTGTTTATACTAACTGTTTAGTACTACGAAGACGACATCCTAAGGATGCATAAGGAAATGCAGAAAGATATGTCAGAAAATGAGTCGGCAACGTGTAGCCATGTGTTATCTGCTTCTAGTTCCTTCCTCAGGTCGCAGGTAAGCCTTAGATTTACTACAGTTTATTGTTGTCTGTAACCAGCGTGTGTAGACCAGAATACAATGGTATATACATCTATATATATGTATGTGTAGTGTACTAGTATATACAGTTTACAGTGGTATATACATCTATATATATGTATGTGTAGTGTACAAGTATATACAGTATACAATGGTATATACATCTATATATATGTATGTGTATTGTACAAGTATATACAGTATACAATGGTGTATACATCTATATATATGTATGTGCAGTGTACAAGTATATACAGTATACAATGGTATATACATCTATATATATGTATATGTATGTGTATTGTACAAGTATATACAGTATACAATGGTATATACATCTATACAGTATACAATGGTATATACATCTATATATATGTATGCGTAGTGTACAAGTATATACAGTATACAATGGTATATACATATATATATATATGTATGTGCAGTGTACAAGTATATACAGTATACAATGGTATATACATCTATATATATGTATGTGCAGTGTACAAGTATATACAGTATACAATGGTATATACATCTATATATATGTATGTATGTGTAGTGTACAAGTATACACAGTATACAATGGTATATACATCTATATATATGTATGTGTAGTGTACAAGTATATATAGTATACAATGGTATATACATCTATATATATGTATGTGTAGTGTACAAGTATATACAGTATACAATGGTATATACATCTATATATATGTATGTGTATTGTACAAGTATATACAGTATACAATGGTATATACATCTATATATATATATATATATGTGTAGTGTACTAGTATATACAGTATACAGTGGTATATACATCTATATATATGTATGTGTAGTGTACAAGTATATACAGTATACAATGGTATATACATCTATATATATGTATGTGTATTGTACAAGTATATACAGTATACAATGGTATATACATCTATATATATGTATGTGTAGTGTACAAGTATATATAGTATACAATGGTATATACATCTATATATATGTATGTGTAGTGTACAAGTATATATAGTATACAATGGTATATACATCTATATATATGTATGTGCAGTGTACAAGTATATACAGTATACAATGGTATATACATCTATATATATGTATGAGTAGTGTACAAGTATATACAGAATACAATGGTATATACATCTATATATATGTATGTGTAGTGTACAAGTATATACAGTATACAATGGTATATACATCTATATATATGTATGTGTAGTGTACAAGTATATACAGTATACAATGGTATATACATCTATATATATGTATGTAAAACTAGTATGATATGTTTCTTTTACAAAATCAGATTTCTAATTCAGTAAGCTACTGCCTTTTGTGTCCACTGTAATTGTTACAGCCCTCGGTTGATGCTTTATATTTTATAACTGATACAAGCCGCGTGTTCTATAGCCTGTGAGCCCCCAGAAGTCCTCCACTAAGCTAGCATTTGTTGAGGAGGATAGACACAAACAGTGCACACAGTCAATTGAGGAGATAGGCAATGTGTTTGGTGCCAGCAACAGTTAGTTGTTGGATGATGACTTTGGTGAGTCCCTGTTATAGCCTTGCAGAAACCACCATCATTTTCTTGATGAGATTTCCCTAACTTGGTACAAAAATTAACTTGATTTTTACCATAGCAGCATCGGTGAATATTCTAACACTGACCAAACATAGTCATTCAGCTGTTGATGACACCAAATGTGCAAGTGTAATGAAAATCCCAAAGTCAACACAAAATGCTCAAACTCAAACTCATGAGTCAAAAACCACATTCTCCAGAGAAAAACAAACCAAATACCATCAATATGGTAGAAAGTTTCATTTGTTTACAGCGTTTTTGTCTAAAACAGTCTTTGTTAACCGCTAGAGACAGTGTCAGTAGTAATATATGAGCAGATCTCCCTACCAAGTGTTTTTTTGTGGATTGGACCTTGGAGTTGAGACAATGGGTTACGGCGTTGGATGAATTCGCCGAGTTTATATTGTATTTTACTTGAGGGGTACTTGAGTGGCATTTGAGTGGCATTTGAGTGGCATTTGAGTTTTGATTAGTTTTTTACTTAATTTGAACTTATATGGCATATAGATTTTGAATGTATGGCATTCAAGTTTTGATAACTTTTTTACATAACTCGAACTCATATGGTATCTTGAGAGAGAGGGGAGAGGAGAGAGGAGAGAGGAGAGATGGGAGATGAGAGAGGAGAGAGAGGAGAGAGATTTTTTAGTTTTCTATACATTCATGTATATATGGTTAGTTATGTACATATTTATGGCTATATTTATATCTACATAGAGAGAGGAGATATATCTACATTGAACAAATATATTGATCAAAAATGAAAATTATATGATTATATACCTGATTACATAATAAGTAGGGAGTAACTGTATACATAATTATAACTCATAAGGTATCTAGATTTTGAATGTAAGGCATTTAAGGTTTGATAATTTTCTGTAATTCCGACTCATATGATATCTTGAGAGAGAGGAGATATATCTACATTGAATAAATACAGTGATTAAAAATGAAAGAATATGTGAATATATACATTTATTATGTAATAAGTAGGGAAAATCTCATATAATATAGCTAGAGTCAGTAAATACTAAGTAATAACAATTAATACATAGTCTTTTTTTCATTTCATTCAATTTTCATAAATTTTTTGCAAAAAGAAATCATTCTCTAAATGGTTAAATTTCATCTAATTGTACAAATTTACAAAAAAGGAGAATGTGATAAAATAGATATCATAATAGAGTGTAATAAGTTGAATATATAGAGTTAAAGTCTATAAAAACTTTTTAATTTGTAAAGTATTTGATGACTTTACAAGAAATATCATCACATTCAGGTTCAATGATGATGAGAAGATTTTCTTCAAGCTTAAGTTTACTATTTTCCGATATAGACAGAGAAAGTTTTGAAAAACCCTCCAAATCATTATAAATAAAAACTCTATAAATCGACGGTGTTGAATTTGTAATTGATACTGAATTGTTTTCGCATATGATGTATCTATCACACACACAATCAGAATTGTATATAGTAGAGTTTGTAGGGCTTGGTTGTTCCAAAATTAAATCGACTAAACCCAGAGCTTGTGGAAGAGATGGAATTGATGGTGATAAAGCCGGAACTACTGGCTTGTTTGTAGTGGTTGTCGTCGGGGTTGTTGTCGTCGTTGTCTGTGGAGTTGTGGTGATTGTTGTCGTTGTATGTGGAGTTGCAGTGGTTGTTGTTGGAGTTGTTCTTCGAGTCGTAGTTAGTAATCCTTCATCGTATAAACGAATGTAATTTAAAGCTTTGTCGGTTTTGCAAACAAAGTAGTGTTGAGGCCACATATCATAAGTGTCACAGCTTCTACGTAGGTGAGTAGGTTCCATGAAACATGTGAGTCTACGCATACGATATTTTAAGTTTTTTCTTAAAATACGAGTTACTGAATCAACCGCTTCCATATTAAGAATTCCCCGAAAACATCCAGACGCTCTATGAGATAAAGTGAATGGTGTAAACTCTGTTACAAGACAATAACCGCTTAGGATTGGGAATAATAGGAGATAGATGCAATATCTCATTTTTTTTTATTCAGAGAGAGAGACTTTTAACCTAGTTTATGCTTTCATCATCTAGAGTTAACTGTCTTGCATTTCGGTGGTCTTTGGTTAATATGCTTCAACTAAAGCTCTATATTTATAACCTTGGGATTGCATTTGTCTTTGGTATCTCCTTGACATGTGATACTGATGATAATCTTGTTTTGAACAGACTTCAAACTTTCAAAACTCGAAAATGACAAATTTACACCTTCAATACCATTGATGTTAGTGATGATAGTAGCTATTTTCGACTCCCTGTTGGTCAAACGATTGCATTCCACACATGCAAAGTTGGTTGTCTCAAACTCTTCTGTTGGTGGACAAATCAAACGTGAGGTGTTGTATTCAAATACACATAATTCATCATTCCAAAATAGTTTTGTATTTTGAGTAAGACCTTCCGTATTATTTTTAACCCCTATTGCGCATTCCTCCTGATTCAGAGTGTATTTTGTTGGTGTATCACAAGACACAGAATCTGTAGAAGTTATTTCCTTGCAGATCCAAGAAGCGCTTTTAGGGATGAAAAAACCACAATATAATAAGTCGGGAGGGTAGAGTCGCACACAGTTTTTTCCATTTTCATCTTTATATCGTATAGTCCTTTTGAAAGGTGAAAAAAACAAGACATCATTTTTATCCATAGCTCCGGCTATACATTCATCAATTTCGTTGGTATAGAATACTCCACTAACATTGGGAAATGTTAGTGCCAGTAGCAAGATAAATACGCAGCTCATTTTTTTAAATGTTTTCGCTTTCAGTGTTGAAAGTTGAATACTTTCTTTCTTGATGTTTTTTTCTATTTATATGTAAGAGGCTAGCGGCTTGTTCAGCTCTCTCAACCGATTTTGAAGATGTGAAACAATCTCATCAAAGTGGTTACCAAAATGTAAGTATGGTTCCAATCGAGATTGAGACAAAAGAACATGTGTTTCTGTCCAGCGAAATGAAGTCAAACCTCTTAAAATCGAAATATCTATCAAATCACCCAGTTCAGCATCTTTCAAACATTGCTTTATATCAACCAGTTCGATCGCTCTTTTGAGATCTTCAAGATCTATCAACTTGTCTTGCGGACAGCATACTTTTGGATCAAAGCTCCTAGAACAGTTTAAGCATTCGAGAGGATTTGCTCTTGAAATACAATTACAGCTCAAAAGCATGCTTTGTATTGATTTACGAACTAGATTGAATCCTAACACAAAATAAAATACTTCTTCGGTGATGAGTTGAACAAAAAGAGGATTCGAACGCTCTAAAGGAATGTGTTCAAAATGAGTCCTTATGAACTTAGGAACAAAATCAGCCAATGTACCAATTGACTTGAATCCTTGAGTTTTTCCACTCATGTTTCTGCTGTAGTTCAGAGATAAATGAAGCAACTTTTTTTGTAGCAGTTCTTTTATGAGTCTTCAGATATATTTGTCGAATCAATAGTTATTATCGGGTTGACTGAGTCTTCTTTTTCATCAAGAGTGTAAGCGTATGGATATCCTTCTGCTATCGCAAGTAATTTATCCTTTAGTCGTTGATAAGCCAGTTTGCTCTGACTAGTAGGTAATAGGTAGGGATTTAATCGTGCTCTCAAATTTGTTAACAAAAAGGGAGACTTCAAATCATCAGTGGAAAGATCCAAAAAAGCATTAATCCATTCATCATGCACCAAATAACCCATTTTAGCATTTTTCAAAACTTGTCTTCTATCAATCCAGTCGATAGCATCACCCAATTCTTTTTTGGTAGGTGTAGCGCCTTCAACCATTTCAGCATATCTTTTACAAGTGATACATTTGTCATCAACGTGTGAACAGTAACAGTTTAGTAGCGATAGATTGGTTGCTTGCTTGTAAAAACTTCCTCCTAGTACACAGTATACACATTCCTCCGTAAAATAAATCCTCAACATTTCATCAGAAACCTCAGCCAAAAAAGTCTTAGGACCTATAGCATCGGAAGCTTCTTGGTGAGCAAAGTCTTCAACACGTAGCATATTTGTTGTTATTCCGTTAAATTACAAAACGCGAATGATACGTTTTCAAATTGAAACATCTATTTAATCATTCATTACTTTTTCTTTTTTTTGAGGTTAATTGTTATGCTAGCTCATGTAGATCTTCATAAATGCTTTAATTTCAACCTGACAACCATCGATTGGGCAAGGTTTTACTTCTGATGAGCATTCAGTAAGCGCTTTTTCCTTACACTCACTACAGTAAATGAGATGACCACACGGAAGAGAGATATGATTTGCAATTACTTTTTTTTCATGCGTCTCAGACACACATTGAGCGAGTTTGCTTTGCTTAGTCTGATCTTTATCTTTTTTTAACGAATCAATTGATTTAGCATCATTTTTTAACAGCGGATCTTTATCTTTTTTTAACGAATCAATTGATTTAGCATCATTTTTTAACAGTGTTGACGAATTCTCAACAGTTGTAAAATCATTTTCAAAAATATGTAAGGCTTCAATCATAAAACCTATTCGCTCAAAAGGTTTTCCATTTAACACTAAAACTTGTTCGATATCGTTTTGACTGTATCCTAGTTTTTTGCAAATAAGTTTCATTTCTTCGGTGTCATTGTTGCGCGTTATTTGTTTTAATTTTTCTCGATATTTTTCAACCCGTCGCTTACACCTTTTGCCTTTTTCCGTTCGCATGTAAACATCCTCAACATACTCTTCACCTTTACTCCCGAGTAAAAAATAACAGTCTGGGAACCATCGACAGTGTTCCTCCCATGGTAGATCACTCTCTTTCCATTCTTTAAGTTCACCTGAGCAAAAGAAGCATTTCACACTATCCCCGAACTTAGTATAGTAGAAACCTGCATTGGAAAGGAGTTTCATGGAGACTTTACCCTTCCATTGTTTGAAACTGTCTTCTCTAGATGTTTCAGTAGCAAAACGTGGTGTATCAGCACGATCAATTGATATACCTAGAGGTAATACTTCTGCAGTTAAATCTCCTCTTCTGATCTTTTGTTCTTCCATCGTATAACTTTTGACAATTGAGATGTTTTTCATTTCATCTGCAAGTAGTTTCCTAGGTCTATACAGACGATTGTGAGTGTTAAATCCTCTAACAAATCGACAAAACGGAAAACTTTTAGCGTGTTCTTTCATCGGATGTTCATCTTCATCCTTCCAGTTTAGTAATACCCCTTGGCAAAAAACACATTGAACAGCGTTGTCTTTTTCAAGGTTATAGAAACCAGCTGCAGCCATGTTTTCACCACAATGTTTACCTACTCGTCTCCAATTTGTAAGAAATGATTTTCTTCGATAACTTTCATCAAGCATTAAAGCCTCTCTTTCATAAAAAGAGAGTTCATTGTAAATGAACTTCAAAAAGTCCGATGGGGAAAGTTGCGCAATAGTTTTTTGTAATTTTAATGACAAAAGACTACAGTGATTATCCGGATAAGTTGCGACGACATAAGTTATTGCAGTGGTATCAGGAAAAGTTCGTTGTAAAAACAACGATGAAGTAACGAGTAAACTATCATCTATCCATTCAGCACAGTCTTTAGTATTTTCAAAACACTTTCGAGTTTTTTGCATTTCTCTTTTTTCATTATAAATAGTGTTTGCTACATATCTGTTGTTTGTTACTCGACACATTATTTATATATAATATAAGTAGTAGCTTCAGTTATTACTCAAGTTGAAGTTTTGTTGGAAAGTTCTTTTCCTTTGATCTAGTTCGTTGTTATTCTAAAAAAAAATGATAATGCTTTATAGCAAAAAAATAAAAAAAAGACTAAGGTTTCAACTTTTTTTCAATATACTTGAATTGATTACTATTATAATAGAACGTAAATACTTACATCAGAAATGAAGACTTGTCTTTTCTTTTGAATTAAAATGAATGATATTCCTAGTAGTTTGAACTTGAGAGCTGCTTTCTATAAAATTCGGATGAAGAAGGAGTACATTTTTCATTTTGAAGTCCTGAAATAATAAGAATAAACATAATTAAAACTTACATACAACATTTTTTTGATATCTTAAATAGTGAATAATCTTGTTTTTTATTCAGAAAATGTCTTCACGCTTAAATCGATTACAATTAAAACAAAATATAAATACTTACATCACAAATGAAGACTTGTTTTTCTTTAATGAATTATATACATAGTTGTTTGAACTTCAGCTGTTTCCTATGTAACTCAAATGATGAAGAAGGAGGGTTGTAGTAGATGATGATGTAGTAGATCTTCTTCCTTCAGTTAGTTTGAACTTGAGAGCTGCTTTCTATAAAATTCGGATGAAGAAGGAGTACTTTTTTCATTTTGAAGCCCTGAAATAATAAGAATAACCATAATTAAAACTTACATACAACATTTTTTGATATCTTAAATAGTGAATAATCTTGTTTTTTGTTCAGAAAATGTCTTCACGCTTAAATTGATTACAATTAAAACGAAATATAAATACTTACATCATAAATGAAGACTTGTTGTTCTTTGAATTAGATGAATTATATACATAGTTGTTTGAACTTCAGCTGTTTCCTATGTAACTCAAATGATGAAGAAGGAGGGTTGTAGTAGATGATGGTGTAGTAGATCTTCTTCCTTCAGTTACTAACGATGAAGTGAATGCTTTCTGTATGAAAACAGTGCTTCTTATATAGCTTAAGTTGCACTGCTATGAATCAGCATTATTTTCACATGAATGGAAACCGTTGCTTTCGCGGGAATAACAAAATTATTTTCACGCGAATACAAACCAATGCTTTCGCGGGAATAAATAATTTATTTTCACACGAATGGAAAGCGTTGCTTTCGCGGGAATAAAAAATTTATTTTCACACGAATACAAACCAATGCTTTCGCGGGAATTAATATTTTATTTTCACGCGAATGGAAACCGTTGCTTTCGCGGGAATAAATATTTTATTTTCACGCGAATACAAACCAATGTTTTCGCGGGAATAGATAATTTATTTTCACGCGAATGGAAAGCGTTGCTTTCGCGGGAATAAAAATTTCATTTTCACGCGAATACAAAGCAATGCTTTCGCGGGAATCAATATTTTATTTTCACACGAATGGAAACCGATGCTTTCGCGGGAATAAATATTTTATTTTCACGCGAATACAAACCAATGCTTTCGCGGGAATAAATAATTTATTTTCACGCGAATAGAAACCGTTGCTTTCGCGGGAATAAAAATTTTATTTTCACGCGAATACAAAGCAATGCTTTCGCGGGAATAAATATTTTATTTTCACGCGAATACAAACCAATGTTTTCGCGGGAATAAATAATTTATTTTCGCACGGATGGAAACCCTTGCTTTCGCGGGAATAGAAATTTTATTTTCCCGCGAATACAAACCAAAGCTTTCGCGGGAATCAAAACTTTATTTTCACGCGAATGGAAACCGTTGCTTTCGCGGGAATCAATACTTTATTTTCACGCGAATGGAAACCGTTGCTTTCGCGGGAATAAATATTTTATTTTCACGCGAATACAAACCAATGTTTTCGCGGGAATAAATAATTTATTTTCACACGGATAGAAACCGTTGTTTTCGCGGGAATAGAAATTTTATTTTCCCGCGAATACAAACCAAAGCTTTCGCGGGAATCAATACTTCATTTTCACGCGAATGGAAACCGTTGCTTTCGCGGGAATAAATATTTTATTTTCACGCGAATACAAACCAATGTTTTCGCGGGAATAAATAATTTATTTTCACACGGATGGAAACCGTTGCTTTCGCGGGAATAGAAATTTTATTTTCCCGCGAATACAAACCAAAGCTTTCGCGGGAATCAATACTTCATTTTCACGCGAATGGAAACCGTTGCTTTTGCGGGAATAAATATTTTATTTTCACGCGAATACAAACCAATGTTTTCGCGGGAATAAATAGTTTATTTTCACGCGAATGGAAACCGTTGCTTTCGCGGGAATAAATATTTTATTTTCACGCGAATACAAACCAATGTTTTCGCGGGAATAAATAGTTTATTTTCACGCGAATAGAAACCATTGCTTTCGCGGGAGTAAAAAAAATAATTTTCACGAGAATAAAAACCAAAGCTTTCGCGGGAATATTGCGTGAAAAAACTGCTGAGTCATAGATATATTATAAAGGTTTCATAGGGTTAATTAGTACAGCTTTAGCTATTTAAGAACCAGTGTTTTCACACAGAAAGCATCCAGTTCTACAATAGCTAGCAAGGAAGCAACATCTACACACCAACTACTACATTTACTTGAAACTCAATAAGGTGAGAATCACTAAATAATTCTTTAACATATACTGATAAAAAACTTCAACTAGTTTTGCTATAATACTTCAGAAAGTTAATTTTATGTTTTAATATTTTGTTCTTATTAATAAAAGATCAAATAGTTTCACCATAACGCATCAGAAAAATTATTATGGTTTTGATTATGTGTTTATTTTATAAATATCTAGTTAGTTTATTCTTTTCAAAATATTTTTCAAATTCCAGCCATTTGTTACATATTTTTTACTCTTTTTTCAGTTCCAACTTCCGACTGAACGCTCTGAATATGAATGAAGACCGTAATACCTCATTTCTCTCAACATTCGAACCATACTCTGATGATAAAGAAAATATCCCTCCTGATTCACATCTAATAAGAAGGAAACTGAACACAATTCGACCAAAGCCATGGGATTCGGATAGAAATAAAACGATTGACTATACTTGGACTTTGAAAGCGCCATCTCCTTCTCATCTTTCCTGCTTGTCAAAAAATGCTGCTAGTTTGCTCAATTCTTGCGATACCAATGACAGAGTAATGATTGGAAGGTTTCAACCACTTCACTTAAATCAAACGCCATCACTTCTCGAGATAGTCTCCATCGAACGACCAACTGAGGATGTATATAAAAACTTATGCATTATCCGCTACAATATCGAAACATTTGGCAACAGACGACAAGTGAGGTCTATGGTGAGAAATGAGGATTACAACAAATTAGCTCCAACACAACCGGATGTTCCAAAACTGGTGGTTTTTATGGGATTCGATTCAGACAAGCATCCAATCTTTCACCCTATCAACTTCCCATCCAATATTTCCCTTGAGGAAGCTAAACAGCTAAGTAGATTAATAAAAAAAAAAACACCTACTCAGTTGATCAGTATGGTTCGTATCGCAACGCTCTCGCAATTTGCTGTTGGAAGTGTAATCAGTTTTGAATCTCCTCAAATATCAACTCAGTTAACATTACCTAATGGAGATGTGGTGATGAATGCGCTACTGGTAAACTACAGATGTTTGCAATATGATGGTTTGATGATGGGAGTTCTATATATACCTGAAAAACACGCTAGCAACGTCAAACAAATTGGAACAGGAGTCATACTTGTAAGAAATCGTGAAGTTAGTAGATTTGGTTATCATCGACATGATATAATCACATTCACAGCATTACAAGCGATAGAAACGGCTCAAAACCTATCCAACAAACTTGATGATTCCAACCAGATGAAGTACTTTACTACAGATGAGGTTGTTGAGAACAAGGTCTTAGTGCTTTCAATGGGAGTGGGAAACACATCTTCTACATCTTTGAGAGAACCAGCGCCCCCTGGTGAAAACTATATTAAAAAAGAGCATGTCAGACAAGACAACATAGTGAGTATTTTTTATTCAATGTAAACTAACTGATATAAGTAATACTTCCAATTAGATAATATTTATTTATAAAGCAATTATTTTTTGTTTTGCTTTAGATAGAAGAGAGAGAATCAAAAACACTTGATGAAAATTATGCTCAAGAAAAAACAAACTGAACAATATAACTTGGTGAGTTACTTCCCTTTACTATATAATGTTAACTAACCAATGTAAAAAGAACTATAATTCAAATTTATGTAATTATTTTACATTTTTGTTTAATCATCCTATACTAATACATAACTTTTGATTTTAGTTCATTATGGAATCAAAAGTACATAGAACAGAAGTCTTCCTTCCTAGTTATAACATCAGTACAACAATGACAACATTGTAAAGAAAAAGACTATCAACCATTGATTGTCATTACAAGTTGTAGTGCTTTGAATTACTTAGTATTTACTAACTCTAGCTATATTATACAAGAATATTTTGCTACTTATTATGTAATAAATGTATATAATCATATATTGATTCAATGTAGTCTCCTCATTCTTCTCTTCTCTCTCAAAATATCATATGAGTTCGAGTTATGTAAAAAAATTATCAAAACTGGAATGTCATGCATTCAAAATGTATATGCCATAAGTTCAAATTAAGTAAAAAAATAATCAAAACTCAAATGCCACTCAAGTACCCCTCATTATGTAATCAGGTATATAAACATATAATTTTCATTTTTGATCAATATATTTGTTCAATGTAGATATATCTCCTCTCTCTATGTAGATATAAATATAAATATGTACATAACTAACCATATATACATGAATGTATAGAAAACTAAAAAATCTCTCTCCTCTCTCTCCTCTCTCATCTCCCATCTCTCCTCTCTCCTCTCTCCTCTCCCCTCTCTCTCAAGATACCATATGAGTTCGAGTTATGTAAAAAAGTTATCAAAACTTGAATGCCATACATTCAAAATCTATATGCCATATAAGTTCAAATTAAGTAAAAAACTAATCAAAACTCAAATGCCACTCAAATGCCACTCAAATGCCACTCAAGTACCCCTCAAGTAAAATACAATATAAACTCGGCGAATTCATCCAACGCCGTAACCCATTGTCTCAACTCCAAGGTCAGATCCACAAAAAAACACTTGGTAGGGAGATCTGCTCATATATTACTACTAGTGTCACAAATTTTAAATGAAGTCTTCACCATGATCTCTATACTCCTTGCAAACACACATGGCTTGTTGTACAACAAACCCAGGTGTTGGTAGGTGGTTGAACATGTTGTGGCAGGTATGGTGTTGGATACCTGTAGAAACCAGCCATCATATATACTTACCATTGCAGGTACCAAGACATGTGCACAAGAATGCCTTCCGGTGAAGAGTTAAATTATTGACCCCCAGACCAGCTGTAGCCTGAGAAACATGTGTAGAGACAGCACTGGACACTCACCTGGGACTAGCCTATTAGACATTTGGCGCCTTATTTATTTAACTTTTCCAGTGGTCAGAGGGCAAACTGCTGTAGATGTTCATGCTAACAGTAAAGCCTCACAACACAGACTATGTCCACACAACAAGCATTCTTCAAATGCTATCTCTAAGGATCCATGTGGAGGGCATAGTTGTACACATGGATGACTTACTAGTGATTGGAGCTGATTAACAAAAACACAACTGCAGACTTACCATTGTGTTACGTCATAGACAAGAGGCAGGATTGACATTAAATCATAGTGAGTGTGCTTTTAACTAGACATCAGTCAAGTACTTGGGGCACAGAATTGACACCGTTGGTATACATGCGGGTGATCGTATATCTACCCTACTAGACTTTCCAACGCCGACATGTGTACATGATTTACTCGGCTTTTTGGGTGTAGCGAATCGGTATGGTAGATTTAGCCCAGCAGTAGGTGCCCTGGTTATGGGATGAACTTCAGCAACAAGCGTTTATGAATCTGAAAAGAGAATTTCAGCAAACGCCGATTCTAGCTGCATATGATCCAAAGAGAGTGATGTATTTGTCGACGGATGCATCAGACTACGGTCTAGGAGCAATGTTGAGTCAAAGACAGCCACAGCTACAGGTAGATCATTGTCAGAGGCCCAAAGTAGATATACTGCTATGGAGAAGTAAGCGCTTGCTGTGACTCAGGGAAAAGAACAGTTCTGCAGATGCCGTGTCACCATATCCGTGTGATTCCTGAAATGAACGAGACATTCAATTAGTAGATGAAGTAGAAGGCTATTCTCATCCAGCAACGCTAATGCCATGCATCGACATTCTATCTATCCTATCTAGGATTGTTAGCGTACCGTACATTACCTATACACCGTGGATTGTCTCCAGCCGACCTCCTGATGAACAGACGGCTAAGTCATAGTGCTGTTCAACTGAACTACCCCGTTACAATAGTGGAAGATCATAAGAACTTTCAGAGCAGTAATGATTTGTACAAGGTTGAAACAAAAGAGCAGCATGACCGGTGTAAGCGGGTTCAGGAGTTGCCCACTCTACGTAGAGGCAACTCCATATATATTTGTGATCTCAGCCGATATGGACCCGTGGAGCAAACACTACCGGGTAGAACTTACATACCTGACGCTGATAAAGATGTACGACGTAACGTAGTGCATTACTAGATGGACAAACTGCTTCTAATGACAATACTCCTAGTGACATTGACACTGAGCCTACACCTGGGACGGGCAGCGATCCTACACAGGCTGTGAATACCCCGCATAACAGCCGAGAACATCGACCACCTCGACGCTTAATTGAGGAGTGTTATATTTTGGTGTTTTTGAAATATTATGTACGAGTGGACAGAGAGGTTCAAATTTGCTGTATCCTTAACCGTAGAGTAATTAGCATTTTATTGTCCATTCTAAATTTTTTTTGTACTCAATGGTTTTGTAGTATAGTTTTGCTCTCAAAAGAGAAATGTACAGTATTGCCTTGTCAATCAGAGTTGTCTACTCCTTCATGTACTCATACTGTATCATTGGAGTTGGCTACCCAATATTTAACAAAAACATAATAGGACTCGTTTTGTAACAACATGGTTGTCTGCTTTTCTCATCTTCAGATACAATGTATCAAAATCCATGGATGAAATATACCAGGATTGCCAGCTGCGGCAAAGGGGTGTAGCCAATTTTCGCCAATGGGAAGTCATCCATGGCGCCCATATTGAATTGGTTGTTCGGAGCGGGAACATAAACTACCATGGTAGTTCGCAAAATAATCGTAACTATCTAGTGAGGCAACCTTCTGATGTTTGCCACACGGCAAGAGCTTATTTAGCTTCGGAGGGGAAGCTGTGTAAAATCCATAAATTTTGAGACCGAGTTTGTCACATACCAAAGATTACATATATGTTATCGTTGGCATATTCAATTTGGTTCTCAGAGCGGATATGGTACTGTAAGTAACAATACTTGAATCGTCAAAACTAACGAAGTATGCCCACAACCCTCTACACTGGTGGCAGCGGTGGGATTGCCGTATCAGAAAAAACCCCTAGTCCGATTTGACTGGTTAATACAATTATTCATTCACCCTGTCCCTGACTCAAAGGATCTGCTCGTGTTTTACCACAGTACCTTCACCGGACCCACTGCCGAGAATAGCTGTCCTAGACTATTGAGCACTAGGGCTGTGTCGGTAGCGTAGCCTACTAGTGTCAAGGCACAACCCGTTATACATTATCTACTAACAGGTAAATCTCACTCTTTCAATATGGAGACTTTCTGTTTCCTAATACGGGGATCCGTTACGTAACACACACAGATCCGGTTTCACTTACTTCTCAAATTTGCTTAGCAAGCACGGGTATAGTTTTTAGCAATCGTGTTAGGTAGACTTGTGACAATTCCAAAGCGTGTACGTAATCTCTAAGAGTGTAATTATTGACAAACTTATTCTGCCTAGCAAACTCACACAGCACAAGGAGAGTTGTAGTTATCAGCAACAATATATTCAATGTAAAAATACAAAACTTACAACGAGAGGCGTTTCAAAGTGTGTAAATAGTCGACAATATTAGAACCCACTAATACTTCCAATCAAGACTATGAGGATGCACAACATTACCCTAACGCTTCCAGTGATCAACTCAACACAACTACTACAAGAACTCTGACTGCTGGGCGATCTGCCCTAATACTTATTGAAATAACATGCAAATAAAGCAGTTGAAAACTACAACAGGTGATTGGATAAAAATAACATAATATGATTGGCAGACAAAATTAGGGCACTACATTCACACACAATAGCGCCAAGCATAGACATACATATAATATAAACAGACGCATTACAAACTACGCAACACAATGACAATAATAAATGCAAGAAGGCTACCGGAACGATCCTAGTACGAGTTCTTCGCTTGACTTGGCTACCACGTGTCCACGATCTGTAGGAACGCAGGCTCCTCTGGTTGCTAGGCATCCAAGCTAACATCTGCTTCAGTAAATAAAGTAAGGTAACTCCTGGCGCATCTAGCCGCACAAAATCTCTCGCGCAATTCCATCACAATAACTCATTCACCTGTCCCAGTCCCAGTAACTCATTCACCTGTCCCTGACCCAGTAACTCATTCACCCTGTCTCTGACCCAATAACTCATTCACCGTGACCCAGTACATCATTCACCCTGTCTCTGACCCAACAACTCATTCACCCTGTCTCTGACCCAGTAAGTCATCCACCCTGTCCCTGACCCATTAACTCATTCACCCTGACCCAGTAACTCATTCGCCCTGTCTCTGACCCAATAACTCATTCACCCTGTCTCTGACCCAATAGCTCATTCACCCTGTCCCTGAAGCAATAACTCATTCACCCTGTCTCTGAAGCAATAACTCATTCACCCTGTCCCTGACCCATTAACTCATTCACCCTGTCCTTGACCCAACAACTCATTCACCCTGTCCCTGACCCATTAACTCATTCACCCTGTCCCTGACCCAATGACTCATTCACCCTGTCCCTGACCCAATAGCTCATTCCCCCTGTCTCTGACCCAATAACTCATTCACCCTGTCCCTGACCTAATAACTCATTCACCCTGTCCCTGACCCAATGACTCATTCACCCTGTCCCTGACCCAATAACTCATTCACCCTGTCCCTGACCCAATGACTCATTCACCCTGTCCCTGACCCAATAACTCATTCACCTTGTCCCTGACCCAATGACTCATTCACCCTGTCCCTGACCCAATAACTCATTCACCCTGTCCCTGACCTAATAACTCATTCACCCTGTCCCTGACCCAATGACTCATTCACCCTGTCCTTGACCCAATAACTCATTCACCCTGTCCCTGACCCAATAACTCATTCACCCTGTCCCTGACCCAATAACTCATTCACCTGTCCTTGACCCAATAACTCATTCACCCTGTCCTTGACCCAATAACTCATTCACCTGTCCTTGACCCAATAACTCATTCACCCTGTCCCTGACCCAATAACTCATTCACCCTGTCCTTGACCCAATAACTCATTCACCCTGTCCTTGACCCAATAACTCATTCACCCTGTCCCTAACCCAATAACTCATTCACCCTGTCCCTGACCCAATAAATCATTCACCCTGTCCTTGAGGCAATAACTCATTGACCCTGTCCTTGAGGCAATAACTCATTCACCCTGTTCTTGAGGCAATAACTCATTCACCTGTCCTTGACCCAATAAATCATTCACCCTGTCCCTGACCCAATAAATCATTCACCCTGTCCTTGAGGCAATAACTCATTGACCCTGTCCTTGAGGCAATAACTCATTCACCCTGTCCTTGAGGCAATAACTCATTGACCCTGTCCTTGACCCAATAACTCATTCACCCTGCCCCTGACTCAAGAATTTATTCACTCTGTCCTTGTCCTAAAGAAGTCATTAATCCCTGACCCAGTTATTCTTCACCCTTTTCTGGTTTGAATATCTAGCTTTGACCCAAACCTAATTAATTTATCATAACCTCGACCATAATTATCCATTACTTTTAAATTCAAAATGTTCTTCAAGCACCCCGAGCACAGCAACCAACCCCATTGAAGGCCCCACCCTTTGATGGAAGAGGTGATGTTGAATATTATATTAATCGTTTTTTGACAATAGCTGACAATAATTGCTGGGATGAAAACACCACCTTACTACAATTAAAAGAAGCATTGAAAGATGACGCACTAGATTGCAGCCGAGCCACAAGTAGAATTAGAAAGGGCATTGGCCCTCAAACTATTGCAATTATATTGTGTTATACTACTTCACTACACATATACCTCTGTATGAGTTGTATGTAGTATATTACTCCACTACACATATACTTCTGTATGAGTTGTATGTAGTATATCACTTCACTACACATATACCTCTGTATGAGTTGTATGTGGTAGATTACTTCACTACACATATACCTCTGTATGAGTTGTATGTAGTATATTACTTCACTACACATATACCTCTGTATGAGTTGTATGTAGTATATTACCTCACTACACATATACCTCTGTATGAGTTGTATGTAGTATATTACTTCACTACACATATACCTCTGTATGAGTTGTATGTGGTAGATTACTTCACTACACATATACCTCTGTATGAGTTGTATGTAGTATATTACTTCACTACACATATACCTCCGTATGAGTTGTATGTAGTATATTACTTCACTACACATATACCTCTGTATGAGTTGTATGTAGTATATTACTTCACTACACATATACCACTGGATGAGTTGTATGTAGTATATTACTTCACTACACATGTACCTCTGTAGAAGTTATCTTCCTTAGCACTTGTACAAGATTATTCAGCTATTACAAACTGCTATACAAACTACCAAAATAACAACCTGTAAAACTCTCAATAATACAATTAATATGGCAAAAAAATGAATTGCGTCAGCCGGGAATCGAACCCAGATCTATTGCTTGGAAGGCAACAATGCTAACCTTTACACCACCGACGCTTGATGATTTCAAAGGTAGTCCTGGGAACAGCTGACACGATAATAGACACCTGAGCTGTTATTTTACTCCATGACGCAATTCAAGAGCTAGTAACCATAGAAACAGATTAAAAAATCATAGAGTGGAAGCTCACTCAAGTAAATCATACAAAAATCAAATAAATCTATCTTAAATATTATGAATAACTTGTGAATTGAATAATTGCATTTTTTTAAAGACATGATACAGAGCAGAAGAAAAAAATTGATGACAATAAGAACTTGGAAGGTACAACTATTTTTGTCATATATCGGATTTTCTCGTTAGACCAAAATACAACAGGAGGCAGAGGTTTATATGAAAGAATAAAAGTTCAATAATCCGCTAAACGCGTTTTGGTGAAACTGAGTGATAAAATAGAAACGTTGCAATGAATTTCGGCCCGGATATGTACAGGAAGTAGTTTCAGCCAATCAAACAATACAAATACAACAATACATACAGTAGCGCACATGCTTAAATAGATAGGGTGCTTGTGGCAATGTAAGAGGGTATTAGACTAGATAGCCTGAGCCATTGACTCACCTCGTGTGAGCAACTTCTACATTGGACCCTGCAGGCTATACTGACCTTGTGATATCTGTGGGAGAGAGAGGTTTTGTTAGGCTGTGCTACAAGGTGTGGACAACTCCTAGTTAGTGGAAGCCCTACAAGCATGTTCCACCACACTACCTCCTCCTACTGCTGCCTCTAGTGCTGCTGCCTCTAGTGCTGCTGCTATTGTTCCTGTTGCCACCAGCTACATCTCTCCAGTTTGTAGCTAGAAAAACTGGCTCCTATCACGTTCAATATTCAACTTTCGTAGACACTCCCACTGCTTGGAACGGTTTGTTTGTATATTATTCTTTGTTTACTTTTGGTTTGGTAGAATGAGAAAAGCTATGAGACCCCAACCAATCATAATCTTGGCAAAGGCCCACTCAACTCAACAGATACTACAAGCAACACGGATGAAATATATAAGGATTGCCAGCTGCGGCTGCGTAATAGAACTTTGTAACGAGCCAAATGCAGCCGTTTGTAGGAGAAGCAATTAGTGCTCCGAACTTTTCAAGACCACATGGATCTTGTAGTCAATAATGTTTTCTTATTGGTTTTTATACCATAATCCACGCCGGGGGATGGTTTAATAGTTTTCACTATTCAAGTTTTGTTACTTACAATACCATATTCGCTCCAAAACCAACCTGAATCTGCCAACGATATCATACATGGTATGTGGCAGACCCGTTTTCAAAATTTATTGATTCTGGCAATCCTAATATATTTCATCCATGAAAAGCACAGGCAACCACCCACAACATTAGACCAGTGAGTGTCTGACGCCTCTTGTACAATTTTATTACTCTATAAAATAGAGCAGTTCTTTCAGTACAACATTACTTGTTATATACTTGTACATCACATGAGCTGGTACCCTTAGACAATAGAGAACAAGTATGTGCAGGTATATTTGTGACACTACTGCATGCTGTTGTAGACTGAGAGAGATAATACACAGAAACTTGTATCCAACGGTAACTGGGAATACAGTTCCCTCATCCCCAACATCTTTAGATAATATGGTAAAAATTATAATGCGGTTCTGTTTGCCTTCGCTCCCTGTCATGTGACCAGTTTCTCTCTTATGATTGGCCAACAGGTTTCCGAGCAGACAAACTTTTTGTTGAGCAGACCTTTAGATATAGCTGTAGAGAGTTGGTGATTCAATTCAACCCAGATCACGGTTTATTTTTTTTAAATTTCCCAAAACATGAAATGGTGGTCTCCTCTGCCTTCTCCTGTTTGGTTGGTGGTTTACAGGAGCAGAGAGGACACAACTTGGTTAGAGTATCCACAGGATGAGCAGTCAACTAGAAATGGTATAGTGGGCGCGATATTTACAAGTTTATCAAATGATAGAAATTATGCTATCAAAATTACAATAATAAAACAACATCCAGGTAGGCTTTTGTATGTGCCACACATGTGCTGTTATATAGGTCATGTATGTACTGTTATATAGGTCATGTATGTACTTCTATGCTGCATTCTATACTGGTTGCTAATATTGCTACTGTTGAACTTGTAGCCAACAGAGTTACAGTTTCAAGCGGTTGATAAATCCAGATCTGCTCTCTGAGCGCTTTGTGGGCGGAGCCATAGCTTTAGGAGTTGTCTGTCTATTATCTACAGTTCAGAATATTCCATGTTATGTACAGCGCACTCATTCTAAACGAATTGGTAAGAGGCCAACTAACAGGATGTGATGTCACACTTACCAATCAATCTATGCATTGATAAGTTTAGAGACATCAAACTTCTAGGAGTTGTCTCAGATCTGACCCTGAGATCTAAATCAGCTGTTGACTGTTTAGTGAAGTCAGCTGAGCAATAGAGTCATACATTGTACAAACCAACACTAAAACAGAGAGAAATAAAGTTGTCTAAAGTCAACTCGACCAATAAAGGAATACAAGAAAAATCAATACAGAAGCAGTTGGTTATCCAGCAGCCAATAGAGTGAAGTAGTAGTGAGGTATAACTTTGTGGTAGAAAATAAAGTTGACCATGAAGTAAACCAATAGACATCTAAGGTGTAAGATACACAATAGAAGCAAACCAATAGACATCTAAGGTGTAAGGTACACAATAGAAGCAAACCAATAGACATCTAAGGTGTGTGATACACAATAGAAGCAAACCAATAGACATCTAAGGTGTGAAGTTTCATCTAAGTCAAAAAACTTTTTATATCCTAAAGCTGTTGTTGACTTTTTGACCTCTTTCATCCTGGTCAGCTTTATGCCACAAAAAATGGAAACTGTAAAAAGACTATCAAACCGTTCGCTAGTTACTTGTCAAAGTCAGTTCTGTTCGCTAGGGGTGTGGGTGGGGTTACAAACATAGTAAATGTCACTACTAGCCTGTGGCCATAGGTTTGTGAATATCAGTGACCTTAGGCTTTTTAGCTTAACAACTTGCTTTCCAAAAAATGAAGGAAATGAATAAAGACTAATAAAGCTCTAGCTATCTAGCTACTAACTGATCGCGTATGAAGGAGCCAATAAATAACCAAGAATACCTGGTAGTTGAAGGAGTCATAGACAAAGATCTGCAGGAGACTGATTGTCTGCTTCCCAACCTTTTTGACCACTACAGAGACACAAGACAACATTAGTTGCTGGTATAAAATAATCTGAAGGCTTACAACATCAACTTGACTGAGAGAGTTCAAACTTTTTGTAGAATAAAATCAACAGTAGACATAGCCGAAGTCTTAGGCCAACATTTGAGGCATTTTGTGTATTTTGCTTGGAACATGCTGCGCGTTTTGTGTTGGGAGTTACCTGCCCCTTGTTATCGTAACTACTTCTGAATGGATTTCATTGGATGATCAGTTTAGTGGGCGGGTCTGTCGTGTTGGTTTGTTGGCCCAAGTTAAAGGGACAGCTTCGGCGACCAGATGGTCGACGGTGCAAATATTGTAGTCTACATTAACTACCCTCTTTGGCCCATAGCTTGATCAGCTATGTTTTGCTTTAAACTTTTGATTAGACTTCAGTTTATTTTCGTTTCTTCTTATTATTGATATTTATTACTATCAGTTATTAATTAATTTGAAGCCAGCACCAACAAAGACAGGTTTGAGGAACTAAAAAAATTACCATATTCATTTGTATAATGTTGTTTAATATATTATTGTGACGGACGGCGTCGACGCTACTTACATTCTATTACACATTACATTGCCTACACTGTCTACATTGTTAGTTCTAGGCCTGCGCTTTAGGGCAGTTCGTTTTATGTCACTGTATATACTGTATAGCATTTAATCAAGCATTTACTCTAGCTACACCCCCTATCTGTTCATTAGCTCATTCTAGCCAACCACTTGTGTTAGGTGTGGCTTGTTTTGTCTTTTCTATTTTATATTACATAACCACTATTATAAATGTTGATGTCAGAGAATAATAAAGTCGGAGTCAGCTTGCACACTCTCAGAAGTTTCTTTGTTCTCTAACAATAACTTCAACTGCGCTAGTACATGCTCGTACAACAAAAGCTCTATTACTCGAGTAGTAATAAATAAGCAGATCAACCCGAACCTCTGCTGGCCGAACCTAGCTCTGACTAGTTCGTCCTTCAAAGTTCGGCCTCTGCCTTGCATGCTGAAATAGCTAACGCAACCGACAGCTGGACAGTAAACTAGGATGGTCACACACCACTCCCAAGAAGACTAGTCGACCTGTGGGCGGGTTGTATTGCTCAAGCGATAGACACAGATTGCCATCAGAGTTCGGGAGGTTGTGCAGGTAGGCCAAGCTACCAACTCACACTACCACAGTGAAATCCTGCACATTGGTGGCAGCAGTGGGATTGACAGACACCCACAAGCAGCATCTCCCAGAAGAAGGATGGCACAACGAGGACGAGCGCTGAGTACGGACAGGGATCCTTCCAGCCTGCAGATGATGGGTACGCTCACTCACATCTTGGACCGCATGTCAATCGCCACAACGCGAGACAAGTTTAGGGTACCACAGTATGATGGTACAGGGGATGTGGACTATTTCTTGCAACGGTTCCAGGAGGTGGCCGACGCTAACCATTGGCAGGCGGAAGACACAGTGATCCACCTACGCCAAGCCTTGATAGGCAAAGCTGAACGGTGTGGTCGAGGCGAGACCGTAGAAGAAGTGACACGGACACTGCAGGCGACCTTTGGCATGACTCGTTCGGAAGCACAAGCAAAACTGCTGAGCTACCGACGAAACCCCCAGAGACAGTCTCAGAGACCACGCACTCACGGTCGAACACCTCATCAAGGCCGCCCACAGCACCTTGCCACGACAGAATCGGGATGAGCTGGTATTGCAGACTTTCCATAGTAAACTGGGGCATACGTACCTGCAACGGCACTTGCTGGCGGTACGCCCACAGAATTTGGAAGAGGCAATCCTGGCAGGAAACGAGTTCCTGCAAGTACCTCATCAACCCTTAGGCGGACCACACATTAGGACAGTGGAGGCCGACCCCCTAGAAGAAGAGGCAACCCGACAGAAAGAGGTGGCTCGACACCAAGAGGTACAGGATCTCTTAGCACAGTTACTTCGGACCATAGAGGGGCTGAGCAAGGAGATTGCCAGTCTAAAGGCGGAGACGAAGACCAAGCCCCCAAGAGATATTGGGGATGTCAGCAGATAGGTCATACCTGGAAGGCGTGTAGAACCGTCCCTTGGCCTAACCGCCAGGGAAACAACTGCCGCCCGCAGCAGTAGGGAAACCGACTGGCTGCACACGGGCAATGCTGAACCAGAAGGAAAAGGCACAGGCTCCCTCCAGTGGACCGGCGGTGACGCGGCAAGCAATTCCTCCTCTGGACCTCCTGGCTAGTCCCCTATCGCCTTACACAACCGTTTTGCCAGCCTGTCGGTACCCGACAGCTCAGCGGCAGTAGAAACGGACGGCGACGGGACTCTCGAGCAGCAGGAACCACCCAGGCCCAGAAGGAAGGACAGGCAAACCCAGACGCCCCCACTGGAGAAGGAAGGATTCATCCCGAGACCTGTGACCCTCCAACTCAACCAGATCGACCGACCATATCGATCAAGCTATTACCTACCTGGAAGGGTAGAAGGAGAAGCGGTAACACATCTCATTGACACGGGCTGCAACACTAACCTGTTGGCCAAGCGGGTCTTCGATCGGTTACCAAATCACGTGCAACGCAACTTGCAACACTATGATTCGCATGGGATCATGGCCAACGGCACCAGGCTCCCGTTTTACGGGCTGCTCGCACTAAAGGGACGGATACGTCATGTCAAGTTTGAGGAGACCTTTGTGGTCAGTCAGATAAATGAGGACGTCATCCTAGGAGTGCCCTTTCTGACGAGCCAAGGATGCCAGATGGGATTCGACCGTCCGGTGCTGATTATTCAAGGAAAGGAACTAGCATGTACCGACCGCCACGGGAGAAATCTCGTGTCCAAGGTGCAGGTCCGACAGGACACCCAGCTACCCCCACAGACGGAAGTCACCATTCCGTGCCACCTGAGCTCCAGAGATACGTTCCCACAGGGAGTGATAGAGAGCATACAAGGTGGGATACCCATCGCCACCAGTATTAACAAACCAGACGCCCAGGGGCAAGTACTGGTCAGATGTCTCAACCCGACGCAGGACACCCTAAGGCTACCCGCAGGAGAGGTTATTGGTACCTTTACGGGAGTGGAAGAGGGTGGCGTCCAGGGGTTGACAGAGCAAGAAGGGCCACAGAGGAATGAGACGGGAGGAAGAAAGATACCCCCATCTGCACAACCTCTTCTCCCAGGCTAAGAGAGGATGCCAAAGCCCTTGGCAGGAGCAACAAGTAAAGGAGCTGTTGATCAAATACCAGACGGTATTCAGCAGCCACAATGGAGATTTGGGTAGAACGACTCTAGCAGAACATTCGATCCTCACAGTGGAGGGGGCTCGACCCATCCGGTGCCCACCACACTGCCTGGGGCCAGAGAAGGAGGCGGAAGCAGAACGCCAGATAAAGGACTTCTTGGAGAAGGACCTGATTGAACCGGCCGATGGAGCATGGAGCTCCCCCGTGGTGTTGGTGAGAAAGAAGGACGACACATGGAGATTTTGTGTGGGTTACCGGAGGCTGAATGACATAACCAAACAGGACGCCTACCCCATCCCTAGAATCGACGAGTTGTTGGACGCCTTGGCCGGTAGTAAATACTTTACTACGTTGGACCTCACCAGTGGATACTGGCAGGTACCCCTGGACTAGGACGCAAGCGATAAATTGGCTTTCACCACCAGAAGCGGCCTGTGGAAATGGAAGGTGTTGCCATTCGGACTAACGTCAGCTCCCGCCACCTTCCAGAGACTCATGGAGAGGGTCCTCAAAGGTCTCCACTGGAAGACTCTGCTCCTGTATTTGGATGATGTGATCATCATCGCACCCGACTTCCAGATGCACTTACAGAGGTTAGGCGAAGTGTTAGGATGACTCCGCCAAGCAAACCTGAAGGTGAAGCCCTCCAAATGCGAGCTACTGCAGGAAGAGGTCAGGTACCTCGGACATGTAGTGAGTGCTAAAGGAGTGGCTACCGACCCAGGGAAGGTGGAGGCGGTCAGGAGATGGGAGGCACCTAAGGATGTAAAAGGGTTGCAGGCGTTCCTAGGAACGGCCGGGTATTATCGTCAATACCTCCCTGACTACACCACTATAGCTAAACCTCTCCCGGTGATGACAGGAAAGGAGGTGCCGAGGAAGTGGGGACAAGCAGAACAGACAGCCTTTGACCAGCTCAAAGCCAGGCTCACCCAGGCTCCAGTACTCGGGTACCTCGACCCCAATCTACCATATACACTGGACACAGACGCCAGTGCCGTAGGAGTCGGTGCCGTACTATCCCAAGTGCAAGAAGGGAAGGAACGCGTCATCGCGTATTTCAGCAAGACGCTGGTGCCAGCCGAGAGGAATTACTGCGTCACCAGGAAGGAGCTTGTCGCTGTCATCAAGGCGGTGAAGCATTTCCGACCATACCTCTATGGACGGGAATTCAAGCTCCGGACGGACCATGCCTCGCTACGATGGCTGTGCAGAAGAAAAGAGCCATCGAACCAGATAGCTCGATGGCTAGAGATATTGCCTGAGTTCCGAAACAAGCTCGAGCACCGGGCAGGAACTCACCATGGTAATGCTGATGGACTCAGCCGACAAGGACCCTGTGTGGACTGCAGGCAGTGCGGCTCCATCGAGCAGAGAGATGGGGGACCTTCCCATGTAGAGCTGAAGCAAGAGGCTAGGCTGAGGCCTCAGAGAGAGGCAAGAGACGACCTCAACACATTAAACCCGGTACATCCCCCCCCCCCAAACCCGGCTCAGAAGCAGTCGGAGGGACGGGATGTGGTAGGCCGGATTTATGCCGAGCCGAGACGGCCGGGGGACATGTTGAAGAGGAAGTATACAGAGAGAACGGAGGAAGAGGAGCGGGTTAACCTCACTGTGACAAACCCGGTACACTCCGCCCAAACCTTAGCTCAAGAGCAAAGGGACGGGCAGGATGCGGTAGGCCGGATTTATGCCGAGCTGAGACGGCCGGGGAGCGTCACAGAAAGAGAGTTAGCTGAAGGGAGCGTCGAGTTGAAGACACTCTACGAACGGAAGGAGGCTATGGAGATCTGCCCCGACGGGGTGCTCACCATCACGCTCTACCACCCTTCCAGGCCAAAGCAGTGTGTGTGGTCTGCCCACCAAGCAGGAGGACACAGGTCATCTGGGAGACACACAGGGTGATCCACGCAGGAGTACACCGGACAAGGCAGCGCATCCTACTAGATTGGTACTGGCCAGGCATTTCCCCCCTGGTCTGGAGGCTCATCAAGGATTGCGAGGTGTGCCAGGTGGCCAAGAACAGGAGGAAGACGGAAAACCCCCACAGACAGCGGATGTATGCCGGTCGACCTTTCCAGAAACTGGCAATCGACCTGGTCGGCCCTCTGCCCTTGACCAAAAGGAAGAACCGCTGGGCACTGGTCCTCACAGACCACTTCACCCGCTGGCAGGACGCCATAGCGCTGCCCGATGCCACAGCACCCACGGTCGCAGTAGCACTGGATGAGCGAGTGTTCGCTTACTGGGGCCTCCCCGAACAACTGCACTCCGACCAGGGAGCACAGTTCGAGTCAGTGTTGCTCGAGGAGCTATGCAGCCTGTGGGGCATCAAGAAGACGCAGACCACCCCCTACCACCCACAAGGGAACGGGATGGTGGAACGCCAGAATCGGACGTTAGGAGACGCACTTCGCACCCTGATACTGACGAAATGGCAGGACGAGTGGAACAGTCTACTTCCGCAAATCATGCGGGCCTGTCACAGCACCCCCCACTCAGCAACGGGAGAAACGCCTAACATGTTAGTAATGGGACGGGAGGTCTGCCTTCCTGACCAACTAACGGGTACGCCTCCCTTCTTGGACCCTCGCAACGTCATGGAGCACACTGCAGAAGTGCAGGAGAACCTCCAGAGGGCACACGAATACCTCTGGCACCAGCAACAGGAGACTAGGAGCCAAGACGACGAGGAACCCTCCGTGTTCCAGAAGGGGGAACTTGTCGTGCTCGAAAACAAGAGAAGGGTGAAGGGTAGCAACCCGAAGTTACAACCCCGCTTTGTGGGGCCCTACCAGGTGACGGAAGCATTTCCAAATCACACCTGTAAGGTAGAAAGGAATGGGCAGTGGTCCATACAGAATGGGATGCGGTTGCGTCATTACAGAACATGCCAAGAACCGGTCGGCCGGGCACCCCCCTGTCGGGAACCAACCCTCCAGCCCAACATGAAAGGGGCCAGAAGAGGACGACCCCCCAAGGCACGCCAAGCACCCGTTGAACCCATGGAACTATTACCATTGCCATTACCGTCACCCCCACGAGACAGGTCACCACTTATCAGAGAACCACCAAGATCGCCACCCACCCAGGAACCCAGGGACCTCCCCTAAGGAGGCGGGTCACCCTACGCCCAAGCATCTACACCCCCACCTTCACCTACGCTCAGTCGTAGCCCGCCACGAAGGTCGGATCCAACAGGAAACGGCAAAAGTGGCGATGAAAGGAGGAGAAGTCCAGAGAGACATGACAGCCTGCCCCTAGAGGTCGTTCAAAGGGCACCCAGTCCCCAGAGGGCCCCCACTCTCAATGAAAGGGAGTGGCCACCCTTGAGTCAAAACCGGACATCCACATCACCCCTAGATCGACCTCAGCGAGAAAGGCAAAAGCCAAAGAGACTAAACGGCTACCACTGCTACACAACAGTAGGAGAACAGCATCTATCCGAAAGCCCACCCACTGGGACAGGAGAAAGAAGAGCGACCTCACAACAGTACATAACTCCCACCCAAGGGGGCGTAGTAGCAGAAAACCCGACCAAAATCGGTTGGACGGTGGTGAAAAGAAGGAGAAAAGAAGTTAGCAGAAAAGGAGACGAATTGTCATCAAGAGGGACGAAGAAGGAGCAGTGAGCAGGAGAATACAACTCCCCACAATAACAACCTCGCCGCCGAAAAAATAGACCAGGAACAGGAAAGCATAACTCCCCAGTATATCGAACAGATACCCCTCGGAAAAATCAGCCAAGAAACCGCCACCCTACGTCATCAAAATATAACCACGTGGGAGGCGGCGCTGAAAGAACACATGGTGGCCAACACCAATCAAAATAAAGAAAGGTGGAGGAGCAGCCAACGTTCAGTTGCCAGCCAGCCAAGGACAAGTTCGCTACCCAATACAAGAAGTGTAGATCAACCGGACCCATCTTCAACAACCATGGCTAGGACATCACAGCACACAAAAGAAAGGATCGACATCACGTCTACCACAGGTGAGAAGCTGCCGAACATGACAATACAGTCATTAACAAAGGCACTAGACCAACAAATGCGGCTAACAGTGACTGTCCCCCGCAAGGAGGACATGTTACAAAAAAACCAGCATATCACCTCTCGTCAACGTGAGACGCATTGCTGTTGTAGAGGAGGGTGAGATACCGACACCAAAGACAGCAGCCAACCTAGCAAGAGAAATATGGCTCAGTGGAGAGACGATGCAAACAATAAAGGAGATGGCAGTACAGATCGGTGACAGTGAGCAGTGGAGATGTCAGCGCTGTGATTATCAGCAAGTAAGGAAGCGCGTGACGTACCATGTACGACAACATCTAACTTTCTTTTTCTGCAAGTGTGGAAAAAAGAGTGCTTCAAGAGATGCCATCTTGAAGCATATCCGAGTACAGGGAGGTACTGCAGAACACGGCGGTAAATCAAAACCGCTCTACGAAGTAGATGCTGCTCGTTATGGTGAATTTTGTAAAGCCATAGGCTGGGAGACACCATCACCCTTCGGCACCCCGACCCCCAGCATAGAGAAGACAGAAAAGATGCCAGTAGAGAAGACACCGGTAGAGAAGACGCCAGTGCAAAAAAAGATTGGGAAAGCAGCCAGAGTCATCCCCCCCGTCAGAGAAGAGGAGAATAACTCCCCCACGACGATCGGCCTCACCTAGGAAAGAGCGCCATCAACCAAACCCCTACAGTTGGCGGGCCGAACGTGAGCGTTCGGCCGAAGCAGAGAGAAACCGACGAAGGAGAGAGTACAGACATCGCATGGAAGCTTTGGACCGTGAGTTACACGCTGTTACCCACGAAGCATGCCAACTCTTGTTACGAGCAGAGGACATAAAGAAAGAACTGAGTCGACCTTATAGAGACTAAGGGACTGTACCAACGCCGCCAACATCTTTATTGGCCACCATCCCCAATGGGGCGGAGTGTGTGACGCGGACGGCGTCGACGCTACTTACATTCTATTACACATTACATTGCCTACACTGTCTACATTGTTAATTCTATGCCTGCGCTTTAGGGCAGTTCGTTCTATGTCACTGTATATACTGTATAGCATTTAATCAAGCATTTACTCTAGCTACACCCCCTATCTGTTCATTAGCTCATTCTAGCCAACCACTTGTGTTAGGTGTGGCTTGTTTTGTCTTTTCTATTTTATATTACATAACCACTATTATAAATGTTGATGTCAGAGAATAATAAAGTCGGAGTCAGCTTGCACACTCTCAGAAGTTTCTTTGTTCTCTAACAATAACTTCAACTGCGCTAGTACATGCTCGTACAACAAAAGCTCTATTACTCGAGTAGTAATAAATAAGCAGATCAACCCGAACCTCTGCTGGCCGAACCTAGCTCTGACTAGTTCGTCCTTCAAAGTTCGGCCTCTGCCTTGCATGCTGAAATAGCTAACGCAACCGACAGCTAGACAGTAAACTAGGATGGTCACACACCACTCCCAAGAAGACTAGTCGACCTGTGGGCGGGTTGTATTGCTCAAGCGATAGACACAGATTGCCATCACAGTTCGGGAGGTTGTGCAGGTAGGCCTATCTACCAACTCACACCCCCACAGTGAAATCCTGTACATTATTTTCACCATAACTATTATTGTCAGGAGTTATTGATGGTAATGCAAATGAAAAATGACACGACAAAAAAGATTCTGTTGCTTGTATTGTGTGGCTAGTACAAAATATAACATACTAATTATAATAATAATTACGGCATAAGGATAATCTGATCAAGAATAACACCTGACAATAATAATTATATCACAAACAAGAAATGCTCCATTGAAATACCATACCAAAGACCTTGCTCGCTAATACCATAAAAGAAAGTTTCAAAATAATAAGGAAGCCAAAAGCTCATTAATCATATTGTTTATGGGCACAATGGCAAGTGGTCCTGTTCAACGTCGATAAAATCCTGTATTAGCTACCGAAAGCGATGTAATTGGCTATTGGGCGTGTTAAGTAAGTACTCCCAAATTGCCAGAAACACTTGCAAAACGCAAGAAGCAAGTTGCAGAATATAAAGTAAAACTTGCACAAGCTACCCTCTTGCGAAACAAGGCTAAGAAGGCTAGAAGCCAAGAAATTTTCCATCCCGCTGAACAGTATGCAATTGAGTACTTGTATTTGTAAACGGTAAAACAGCGAAATTTCTGGAGCGAGTCAACAATTTGTATGATAAGTTATACAATTGGTAGTAATTGTTTGCACCTGGTTTCCTTGGTAACCACTTCCGCTCACGCAACTGGATGTACACGAGTGTGAATCAGCAGACCAACACAAAAACCCCGCCCACTAAACCATCATCCAATGAAATCCTTCTAAAGATGCTAAGATAACGAGGGGCATGCAACTCCAAATAAAAAAGGCGCGGCATACTCCAAGCAAAATACACATATGGTGGCCTAAAACTTAGGCTACAGTAGATAGATGAAAACTAATCAGCAAGTCTAACAGAAGACTAAAAAAAGAATACTACAACAAGAAGGTCCAAGCTATCAACTTTAACAAACCAAAACAACATTTGGTGAGCTGGCATAAATAGGACATATAGCTGAGGTAATAAAACAGGAAATAGGCTAAGTTTACCCATGGGAGATCATGTACACTGTCCACAACAAACCCTGATTAACAGCCTCTATCCACAAACCCATAACTGCGTGTATGGTCAGCATCTGTGTCAACCAAAAGAGTGGCAACAGCCATCTTTGTCTGCAACAGTCGTAGATATATATAGCACGTAGACCAAGTCTATAGCTGGAGTAGATATAGCCTGCAGTGTAGACCATAACTATAGCTGTAGTAGATATAGCCTGTAGACCATATCTATAGCCGTAATAGAAATAGCCTGTAGACCATATCTATAGCTGTAGTAGATATGGCCTGTAGACCATATCTATAGCTGTAGTAGATATAGCCTGTAGACCATATCTATAGCTGCAGTAGATATAACCTGTAGACCATATCTATAGCTGTAATATATATAGCCTGTAGACCATATCTATAGCTGCAGTAGATATAACCTGTACACCATATCTATAGCTGTAGTAGATATAGCCTGTAGACCATATCTATAGCTGCAGTAGATATAACCTGTACACCATATCTATAGCAGTAGTAGATATAGCCTATAGACCATATCTATAGCTGAAGTAGATATAGCCTGCAGTGTAGACCATATCTATAGCTGTAGTAGATATAGCCTGTAGACCATATCTATAGCTGAAGTAGATATAGCCTGTAGACCATATTTATACCTGTAGTAGATATGGCGTGTAGACCAGATCTATAGCTGTAGTAGATATAGCCTGTAGACCACATCTATAGCTGCAGTAGATATAGCATGTAGACCACATTTATAGCCTATAAGCACCTGCTGATACATAGTGCCAGTGACACTACAACTGCTGTACATACTACACACAGTGACAGTGACACTACAACTGCTGTACATACCACACACAGTGACAGTGACACTACAACTGCTGTACGTACCACACACAGTGCCAGTGACACTACAACTGTTGTACACTCCACACACAGTGCCAGTGACACTACAACTGCTGTACATACCACACACAGTGACAGTGACACTACAACTGCTGTACATACCACACACAGTGCCAGTGACACTACAAAATACTGTATATACCACACACATTGCCAGTGACACTACAACTGCTGTACATACCACACACAGTGCCAGTGACACTACAACTGCTGTACATACCACACACAGTGCCAGTGACACTACAACTGCTGTACATACCGCACACAGTGCCAGTGACACTACAACTGCTGTACATACCACACACAGTGCCAGTGACACTACAACTGCTGTACATACCACACACAGTGACAGTGACACTACAACTTCTGTACATACCACAGACAGTGCCAGTGACACTACAAATGTTGTACATACCACACTCAGTGCCAGTGACACTACAACTGCTGTACATACCACACACAGTGACAGTGACACTACAACTGCTGTACATACCACACACAGTGACAGTGACACTACAACTGCTGTACATAACACACACACAGTGACAGTGACACTACAACTTCTGTACATACCACACACAGTGCCAGTGACACTACAACTGCTGTACATACCGCACACATTGCCAGTGACACTACAACTGCTGTACATACCACACACAGTGCCAGTGACACTACAACTGCTGTACATAACACACACAGTGACACTACAACTGCTGTACATACCACACACAGTGCCAGTGACACTACAACTGCTGTACATACCACACACAGTGACAGTGACACTACAACTTCTGTACATACTACACACAGTGCCAGTGACACTACAACTGCTGTACATACCACACACAGTGCCACTACAACTGCTGTATATACCACACACAGTGCCAGTGACACTACAACTGCTGTACATACCACACACAGTGACACTACAACTGCTGTACATACCACACACAGCGCCAGTGACACTACAACTGCTGTACATACCACACACAGTGCCAGTGACACTACAACTGCTGTACATACCACACACAGTGCCAGTGACACTACAACTGCTGTACATACCGCACACAGTGCCAGTGATATTACAACTGCTGTACATACCACACACAGTGACACTACAACTGCTGTATATACCACATACAGTGACACTACAACTGCTGTACATACCACACACAGTGACAGTGACACTACAACTGCTGTACATACCACACACAGTGCCAGTGACACTACACCTGCTGTACATACCACACACAGTGACAGTAACACTACAACTGCTGTACATACCACACACAGTGCCAGTGACACTACAACTGCTGTACATACCACACACAGTGACAGTGACACTACAACTTCTGTACATACCACACACAGTGCCAGTGACACTACAACTGCTGTACATACCACACACAGTGACACTACAACTGCTGTACATACCACACACAGTGCCAGTGACACTACAACTGCTGTACATAACACACACAGTACCAGTGACACTACAACTGCTGTACATACTGCACACAGTGCCAGTGACATTACAACTGCTGTACATACCACACAGTGACGGTGACACTACAACTGATGTACATACCACACAGTGCCAGTGACACTACAACTGCTGTACATACCACACACGGTGCCAGTGACACTACAACTGCTGTACATACCACACACAGTGCCAGTGACACTACAACTGCTGTACATACCAGACACACAGTGCCAGTGACACTACAACTGCTGCGCATACCACACACAGTGACAGTGAGACTACAACTGCTGTACATACCACACACAGTTTCAGCGGCACAAGAACCTGCTGACACTTCCCACTAAGGTTCAATTTCACAGAGCGGGATCCTTTATCTTGAGCACTTTCTGTGGAACAGTATCCTTTCATGCAAATAATGGTTGCAAGGTAGGGACAACTCATGCACAGTTAGTTCATCAAAGGACTTGTCAGGTCTCAGGTCATTGCTGTGACGTGTGGCAGATGGCAATCTGTACCATCTCCTCACTTTGTGAGGAAGTGGCAGAACTCACATTGGAACTAAAACAGGAAGTAATACTTTAAATGTATTCCGTAGAGAACAACATAGAGATATGAAATAATATATGTCAGTAATAATTAATACTGATAGTCAATATTGTCACCATTCATGCATTACCAACCGTAAACTCTAAACAAGCCACTTGTGATACAATGTAGGTTACTATAAATATTTTATTGTAATCCCACTCATCGTTGAAATGAAAGAAGCAACCAAATAAAACTCTTGTCGAAAAGGGATGAAAGTTCTACTCAAACATTTCTTAAGCAGATAGCTCAGTCAATGGATAAATTTCAACAGTGTATGAAGGAGACTATGTTCACACAGCAAAGAAAACCAAGATGTATGAATTGGAGTTGTCTTCCTTCACATGGGTAGGTAACTCCAATTCAAACATGAGTTAAGCTTCTCCACACACAATGATTTTGTCATGGAAAACGGAGAAATGGCCGTTTATTTTATTGTTAACATTTACTTCCATTTACTTCAATCGTCTAGAATCTAGCTTGTTTGACGGTGATTGGTCAATGGAAATGGCTCAAATCTAGTTTTTCCTATTTGGTTTTTCTCAACTGTGACAACCCATGCCTTCACTATAAAGTGTTGATGAGCACCTTCATGTGTATGATCGTTGTGTGTAGAGTGCGCAACGGACTACCATAGGAGAACTTGCCTCAAAGCGCTAAATTCGTGGCCATAAAATGGTTAGCTGTTACAATATTCTGTGCTGAGTACAATATATTCTGGTGAGCTATAGATAATATATTTATTAAACTCTGTAGTACTTCAAATCTAATCTTATTCTGTAAACTTATGAAATCACAACAGTAATTAGCTCAACCAACACTCTCTAGCCTGAGATCTCAGATATTACATACCTTACAGACATAATCTGCTGCTCCTGCCTTTCCCTATCACACGTCGGTACCTGAGCTAAGGCTACCGGCTGGGACAGATTAGAGAACCTGGTGCACTCTACATCATAGGAGGGCTTGTGTGCCAGTTGGTGCCTGACTTGCTCTCTTAGAGTCAAGCAATTATTCATTGCAGCAATAAAGCAGCTAAACCCTCTACTGCTTGACCTTGACATCGCCAAGTTTGCAAGGTCAGTTTGCACCATAGTCATTTTAATTACCATCTTAGGATTTGGTTGAGCAGGACCAACGAATCCGAGAGAAGTTAACCTTAAAAAAACAAACAAATAAGATGAAGGCAGGTGCAAAGCAGATATTGGACGCATCCAAAATATTTGAACTTGCTAACAGTTTTACTTGAGAGAAAATATAGATGAACATATTCTAACAATTAAATGTACAAGCCATGCTATTCTCTTTCAAAGCGCAGTTTTAATGGCTACATGAGCGTGCGTTTGGAATTAAACTTTCCAATGAAGATGCCATTTAAAACCAAAGTTGTCACCAAACTGTGATAAGAAAAGTGTCACTCAAAATGGACATCACAAAATTTTTAAAACAGCTAAAAATAACTCCTAATTTCACTCGTTTTGAATTCAGCGATTCCAAAACTGCAGAAAAAAGCAATCGTTATAAAAACACAAGCTTTTACAGAAAACGGTAACGAAAGAATTTTAGCAACTTGGAGAAAAACACGCAATAATACTGAACTATGAATTACCAACTGATTGAGGAGTTGTCTACTCAATGCCTTGGTTAGACTAACTTGATGAGAAGTGGTCAGTTAATAAGCTATACAAACAACATGTAGCAGTCCATAATGGTGATGAAAGGATTTTGTATGCCTTTTAGGGATGCTGGGGGGTGTACATCTATTGCTAAAGTTAGCAATAGGGCTACAAATGATATAAAAAAAGTAAAATTCAAACTAGAGAGATAAAATGATCATTAATTTATGTAATGGTGGATGAATGACCTTTGCTGAGGTGCATTTGTAAGTAAATACAAAAATGTTTGAAGTTTTTTTTCCATAAAAAGTGAGTATATTTATATAGTTGTTAGCGGCAACCAAAAGTTTTCAGCCAAAGAGTGCAAATCCCTTATTGGAGAGAACTCCTACAAAAAATAAAACTACAAACTGATACAGGTTAGTTTACATTCCACCAGCCAGACTAAATTGATATTCTCGTTAATAAACCAGTGACATATCTGTTATTACCCACCGATAACTTTATTTCAGATGTTTGTACTTGTAGGTTAGCTTCAGCAAGGCTTGCGACAAACAGTTCAACAGTTAAAGAGCAATATAAGGGTTTTGTTTGGAGTTTTCTTCTCCGAGATGGCAGGCAACTCTCTTAATGGTCTGTCAATGTACACATGCAATTGGCAACCTTCCAAGCAAGCTAGGTAATGCTAATGCCTCTCTTCGTTTGAATGGACTATGACGTTGTGTCATTACGCAGCTCAGTTCACAACGTTGTTGATCAAACTGCTGTAGGTTAGCTTCAGCAAGGTGTGTGTCACCATCCTGAATGCCACCGTTTAGACTGTGGTCCTCTGCAATACACAGGAGCAATGGGACCTCTACAGCTACAGAGATGAATCAAATGGAATAGTTAACATTCAACCAGCCAACTGCAATGCACAATGAAACAGTGGAAGTAGTAATGTGAGCTAAAAGACCCACTCACCAGCCTCAGTACTAACAGTACAGGTGTCACTATTTACATCGGGTGTCCACAGGCCCTTCTCAAGAGGACCAGGTTGTGGAGCTACACCTATGCCTGCAGAAGTTGCAGGGATTGCTGCTTCTGCTACTCTAGCTTGTAGGGTAGGCTTACAAGACCTGCGGCTCACCATTTTCTTACAGCGCTCATCCAAACTCTAAGAAAGTTTTACAACAGCAAACTTATAATGAGAGCTATCTATATCCAACAGCTAATGATGGCACAACATACAAAGTTATAGAGATAGGTAGCACGATCTAACAGCCAGCGATAACACAACATACAAACTTATAGAGATAGCTAACAAGACCTGACAGCCAGTGATAACACAACATACAAAGTTATAGAGATAGGTAACAAGATCTAACAGCCAGTGATAACACAACATACGAAGTTATAGAGACAGCTAACAAGATCTAACAGCCAGTGATAACACAACATACAAAGTTGTAGATATAGCTAACAAGATCTAACAGGCAGTGATACCACAACATACAAAGTTATAGAGATAGCTAACAAGATCTAACAGGCAGTGATAACACAACATACAAAATTATAGAGACAGCTAACAAGATCTAACAGGCAGTGATCACACAACATACAAAATTATAGAGACAGCTAACAAGATCTAACAGCCAGCGATAACACAACATACAAAGTTATAGAGATAGCTAACAAGATCTAACAGCCAGCGATAACACAACATACAAAATTATAGAGACAGCTAACAAGAACTAACAGGCAGTGATCACACAACATACAAAGTTACAAACCTTTAGCCTCTCTTTTTCTGCCTTTCCCCTGCAGCTACAATGACAGATTTAGGAGAACTGTTTACTTGTACGTTTTCATTGCACAAGCAGCTCTTGTCAGCGATAGATCTGAAATCGAGTTAACTTCACGATTAACTAGATCAATCAGCAAGACTACTCCAATCAATATTGGCAGCAAATAGTTCTTAGCGATAAGAACTGTATAAATTCTTAGCAGAGAAATAGTTGAGGGGTCAAATTTAGCCGTTACATTTATATACGCACCAGCAGTAGTACCCGACATATTCAAATCTGTTGACCCGCCCTATCCTAGCTGAGCTCCTCCCCGCTTGGCTTTTCACCAGCCCCTCCCTGCTCTACTCCTCAGCCTCTACCTCGCTCTACCCCCACTCTGTTCCACCTGTACCCACTCTACCCTCCCCCTCTCTCCCACTCAATTTAGAAGACGACAAAGAATGACAGTCTGCTGTCACATTGCAGTCATCACTGAGGCTACGAAAGGCTGGAATACAATGTACTGATGTTTTGGTGCATATTTACCTACTAAAGGCCTTGCCACATGAGAGAAAATTAGTTTATACTAATTAGTGCGTGCCGAATAGCGATTAGCAAACAAAGCCACACCCAAGGCAATCAATCACTTGAGAGTTATCCTTCCACAACCATAACAACTTGGCCAAAAACATTGTCATTCTCCGGGCAGTGCTGAGGAATCAGTGCATCCAAGTTATTATATCTGTTATTATTAATCATTTTATAGTAATAGCAATATTTATTTGTTCACCCAAACAATTGTAATCAGCGAGAACTAATATGTAATCTTTGATCAACTGTTGTATTGCAAAAAACAATAAAGTGGTTTCGCTACTACCTGTGAATGACCAATAAGCATCAAGTGCGAATGTGAAACCGTTGCGTATCCTAAGCAATGAATAATTATTGGTATTTGCGAGGACAAGTCACAGCGAGCAGACGAATGCGATCTTGTTGACATAATCGCTCCGGTGTGGTAAGGTCATATACAATGTATAGTTAGATGTACCAGTGACTACACAGACTGATATAGTGTGCAGATGTAATAGCGCATATCGGCAAGCTACTATTGAACTATCTAATCATATGCTACGGCAACTCTTTCACCTTCAGCAATAAGTAATTGAATTTTCTCTCAGCAAAATACTCGAATAAAATACTTAATGAGATGCAAAGTCATTTCTTTTCACAATAAAAAACAATTTTTTCTTAATTATTGTTTTGGATTTATTAGACAATAGACCACCAATACACACTGTAACCAGCATAATTCAATACAGAAGGGCTGAGAACATCACATCAAACTATGGATAGTATTGAATGGACCAAATAGCATTGAGATTATAAATATAGATGTAATACTAAGTGAAAGGTTTTGTTCGACCAATTTTTCATACGAGTATTTTCGTTGCTAGGTTATAAATAATAATGAAAGATAATGCAAGTGACAATACAATAATATTATGAATATTAAGGATTCTTCCACACATTTCTTTTACTTGTCTTACTTTGTGAAGAATTTCAATGATATTGACAACTTAAAGTAGCATTATTTAATAATAACTTTATTATTTTGTTGCTAATCATAATAAATAATAGTATTAAATAATTAAATTTGATTTGTTTAAGTTTTAAAACTATCATCAGTTGGTGTAACGTCTGATCAATTAATGGCAATAATATTTCAAAGTATCGACAAAAAATTACTAATTCACCAAAATAATGTTTAGATGACCCTCACTTGATAATATTCTTGTTTTTATTGCTGATTGACAGCCTAGCATTTGCTACATTCCATTACTTGTTGCCACTGCTACCACTGCTATTATACTGGGATTGTATGAGACAATAAATGTATAGGATAGAAAGCACCGAGTTATACGTCTGAGCTGAGAGCTCATCATTAGTTGTGGAGTTGGGTTACTCCTCCATATCATGTTGCTGGAGCCCTTTTATAGAATATGCAGTGGACATGTCATTAATGTGCAGGGAATGTACTATGGCTGTACAGTAGACGTATGATACACATACAGTGTACATATGATATACATACAGTGGATATCTAGTATATATACAGTGTACATACAGTGTACATATGATATACATACAGTGGATATCTAGTATATATACAGTGTACATACAGTGTACATAGGATATACATACAGTGGATATCTAGTATATATACAGTGTACATACAGTGTACATAGGATATACATACAGTGGATATCTAGTATATATACAGTGTACATACAGTATACATAGGATATACATACAGTGGATATCTAGTATATATACAGTGTACATACAGTGTACATAGGGTATACATACAGTGGATATCTAGTATGTATACAATGTATATACAGGGCTCATACAAAGTTTGTACAGGAGAAATACAGATGAAGTACAATCGTCAACAAGTGGAAATTAGACGACCTTCAACGCACCTTTAAAACTGGCATTCTTAAAAGTCCATTGCATTTCTCAGATCTACAGCTGATGGGTGGAATGTTGACGTCCATCTTAATATCATTGTACCCCTGGGAACCAAGATCAGTTTCATGCACATTCTTTTGTATGATTAGCCTTGAAGCTGAGGTAACACTGTTTCTACTGTTTGATTAGATGTTCTGTTGGGACTTTTGTGTAGCTTTGTTGGCACTGGGTCCAAGTCATCTAGGTAATGCGCACTGTTCTCTACACAGTAATAAAAGTTAGTTGATAATAATTGCTCCGGTTTAGCCCTGAATAAATGTTAGCTCTAGTTAAGTGTCCATGTAGTTGGTATCAGCTGCAGTTAAACATTAGCTCATGTATGTAGTACCAACTAGAATAAAAAAGAACCTAAGTTAGTCTACAGCCCACACGAACTTGTGTAACTATAGACACCATTATTAACAAGACATCGACAAAAGACAAACAATAACTACAACAAAACCATACAAAGAAAGTTCACTACTAACAAAAACAGCAACAGCAACACCAGCAGCAACAACAATAACTGTTAGATGAAGGGTACGAAGAGACACAAGGAAAACACGTCTACTCACCATCAACTAACAACTCAAGAAGACCGCTCTTTAGCTCTTATCCAATTAGCCCAAGTTCCGTAACCGTGTGTGTGCCCGTATTCCTTGTTAAGCCAATGCCGATAGAACCTATGTTATAACCTTGAACTTCCTATAACACACAAACTCGTTATCCAACATGCCCCCCCCCCTTTGATAACCCAGTGAGCGACCAAGCTGACATTATACCAAGGGACCAGTTACCGTTGCGTGCGATCAAGCCTAACTAATCATGGTTAGCTGAAGCACTAGCCTCAAATCATACATCAAGCCTAAATACCAGGGGTGAAAATCAGCCTCACACCATACATACCTGGGATCAATTACCTGTAACAGATAACATACCTTATTAATACTTAACCTCCTTACCAAGTGTCCCTTGTTACCTCACTGCTCTCAGTCTGAACCCTTAGAGACCTCCATCAGATCGCCCTCTGGACTCTCTGGACCTCCAACACCCTCTCGAACCACATCCTGAGACACCAACTCAACCCCAAGGGGTTCACCGTTAATTCCACCATCCCTCGGAGCAGCCGGCCCCGACTGCTCCTGTACCACACTTCCTATCGGGTCAACCAGAGCAATTCTCTGCCCAGTATCTTCCCTTTGAAGTGGTGCACTAGGGTCAACCTCTACGGTATCTTCCCCATTCGCCTCCTGCTGAACCTCAACCTTGACACTGGTGTTGCCACCGGTCACTCGTTCTTCCTCCTCTACCTCGTGCACCCATCTGGCACTGCTCTGAGAGCCTGAGGGGGTCTTGGACTCCTCCCTCAGTGCGCTAGAGCCTTCCACACTAGGTGCGGGCACTGCTTTCACAGTGGAACTCGACGAGGTGTTACACACCACCGTCGATGGGGCTTTGCTACCAGCCCCAGATCTCAACTGCCTCATTTTGGCCATAGCCTGCCTGATCACCAAGATACACTCCTGCTCTTCCTCGAGCTCCCTCACACCCTGCTCATACCTTTGCATCGCCATAGGATACACCCCTTCAATCTCTCTCTTTTCAGCCTCAAGACGCGCGCGTCTACTAGCATAATCCTCATCACCCAGAACACCTTCACTCACCAAGAACTCAGACAATCTGCTACCAAACGCCTCGCTCTCACCCTGTACCTGTCTACCTTTCACCACACTGCTGTACCCCTTAGCACCAGCTGTAGCGCACCCTGAAGTGGCTCTAGCTTTTGCAGTGGTATCAGCAGAAGCTTTTTGCGGCATCTGCATTGGTGAGACATTGCCACCACCACTAGATATGGGTAATCCCATTTGCTCTACTGTGTCCTTTATAACAGCAGTACCTTTGCATTGCCATACACTTTCCCTACACTCCCCTTCAACTCGTAACTCATCACTGTTGGTTAACAATTTGAGTTTTCTGATATCCTCAATACCTAACAGGTTCACAGAGGACCCTTTTACAACATAAACTGACGTCACTATAGATCTGGGAAAGTCATTAATACAAACATTTGACTTCCCGCTAACATTCAGCCTGGAACCATCAACCCCGATGAGATCATTAACAGGGTTACTCAATCTCAAATTCAGAAACCTGCCAGTATCCTCAGTTACCACTGACACTTCAGCTCCAGTGTCTAATACAAACTCTACCTCTTTACCATTTACTTTCACCAAGCGTTTGATGCTACATTTCCTGCTACCAGTATCACCAACAACATTGTTCACAAATCTCACTTTACGTGGAGAACCTTCATTACCACTACTATCCCTGTGCTGTGACCTGTTACTGTCACCTTCCCACCTATTGTTGCAATCCCTAGAGGTATGGCCTCTCAGATTACACCGGAAACACCTTACATCCGGGCAATGACGGACTTGATGTCCCCTCCTACCACACTGGAAACAGTTGTCCCCGCCAGTTGGGGAGCTAAACCTTCCAGGCCTTCTACCCAGTGTAGGTGAACCTCGAGGTGATCGAGGAGAGTACCTACTATCTGGACTCCGGTGTCTCTGAGACGTCACCTCATACCTAGGAGAATGCCAGCTATTCGGGCTACGGCGTCCATAGGACGTCGTCTCGTACCTAGGAGAATAACTGCCCTCTGGGCTGCGGTGTCTATAAGACTCCGCACCATACCTACTCTTATAATGCCTATCTCCCTTATGGTCATGATACCCTCTATACTCGCTACTCCTCTCCCCTGGGCTGCGGCTTCTATGGCCGCGGGAATAGGAGCCCTTTTCCACATTACCATCTCCAGGCCTAGTACTGTCCCTTGAACGGTATGTAACTTTGTTATCCACCTCCTCCCGTGGACTTCCCTGTCTATACTTGGCTACCTCATATACCGAACGGCCAGTCCTAGAGGCATTCAGAATTTCTTCTGAAGCAATAGCCAACTGCCTGGCTGCCAACTTAATACCTAAATCTCTCCAGCTAAGTGTAGTCTCTTGCATAAGCAATTTACGCACAGACGAATCCCTTAAACCATTAACAGCTAAAGCAACGGAGAAGCGTTGCCTCAACTCATCATTGTTATGCCCAAAATCCATCTCCCTACTTAATTTCTCAACTCTGAGTAAATATTCCCTTTCATCTTCCCCACAAGCCTGTGACACTGTCACAAACCTCATTGTCTTAACATAGACACTTTCACTACGGTCGTAGTGGCCTTTTAACAAATCTATAGCCCTATCAAACCCACCATCAGTTTGGTCATTTAAATCAAATCCCAGTGACTGCAATACCCCTATACCATCACTACCTATAGCACTTAATAAGGCTAGTAGTTTAGTTCTACCTCTAAACACATCTACAACGACCTCATTCCCCTCAATTTCCACTTTCTCGGTACCCAAAGTTAAAGCTGCTACCTCAGCAGACACCCTATACTGAGTCAACCAATTGTTGAATTCCTCAGACACATTGCTACCCGCTAACCTTAGCTTCGGAAATGACGACAAGTCAAGTCTCCTACTCATCCCTGTTCTAATTAATTAACACAGTAAACACCCAGCAGTATCTGTATGATTGTATCAATACAGTAGCACCTCTCCACCACAGTAATAGCCAATGCACAACACAACAATAGCAACAATAACAATCCACAATGTCCCAAAAGGTATCCACTGTTCCCTTATCCACCAATGCACAAATAAATGCAACACAATAATATCCACAATATCACGTATTAACTCCACTGTACCCTTATCCACTGCACAATTAAACACAACACAATAATATTCCTCAATGTCACGTAATAACTCCACTGTACCCTTATCCCGGTAAATAATCAACCACAACGCCACAAATAAATACTTAACACCACGTATAAACACACTGTACCTTTATCCCGGTAAATAATTAACAACAACACCAAATCACCACTTCACCAAAAATAATTAACAATGCACCAATATCCCTATAAACACCTAAACACTGAACACGGAGAGCTCACACAGCTCTGAAACACCCAACACCTCTACTCTACACACACCTGTATCACCACGGAGGACCCACGCGGCCCTAGCACCTCTACACCTCTCTCTTTTAGTGCCCACACGGCACCAAAAGCCTCGCACACACCTCCCTTGCACCAATAAATAATTCCAATAACACACAAATAACAATATCACCAAGTTCTATGCCGACTGCGCCATGTTAGATGAAGGGTACGAAGAGACACAAGGAAAACACGTCTACTCACCATCAACTAACAACTCAAGAAGACCGCTCTTTAGCTCTTATCCAATTAGCCCAAGTTCCGTAACCGTGTGTGTGCCCGTATTCCTTGTTAAGCCAATGCCGATAGAACCTATGTTATAACCTTGAACTTCCTATAACACACAAACTCGTTATCCAACAATAACAACAACAATAATAACAATTATCATTATAAATAATGATCCATACATGGCACTACATTATTACTATTATTATTTATATTTTTTTATCATTATTAAATTATCATTCCTCACTCACTGAAGTGATTATTATTATTGAGTGATTATTATTACTACCACAGTGAGCCATGTATGATTGGTAACAAACAGTAATTGTATTAAAAAATAATTAAAAAAAAATTTTTAATAATAATATATATATTATATATATTATTATTAAAATTTTTTTTTTAATTATTTTTTAATACAATTACTGTTTGTTACCAATCATACATGGCTCACTGTGATTACTACTACTACTACTAGTACTTATTATTATTTTGTCTTTTGTTGCTGACACTCCCTAAATTTTTAAGCTCAAGGTTGGCAGGCCTTGATCTGATTGTTGTTAAAATTAAAGATAATTTGTAGTCGCTGGTATAATAATGTGTCTATTGTCCATAATAAGGAAATAGTGGGCTGAAAGCAATTATCTCAGATACACACCACCCTGGCTTACAAAGTAATTTTTACTACAAACCTCACTGCCTATAGCCCGAGTGACCAGCAGCCAGCAAAGTTGTGCAGTCAAATTGTAACAAAATGGTTTCATTCGCTGACTGAACGAATTCACAAATCTGATTTGCTGATCGACCCCTGGACTTTCTAATTGGTTATTGAAGCCTGGCAATATTTTTGAGGTCAAGGTCCTAATGGTTGCAGTTCTGACCAGAAAAGAATTGTTTGTGACTAAAAGAATTTATGCCTATCAGCAACGATTGATTATGAATTTGAATGAATGATCCCATTTTGCTGATAATTATGATGACTGAAATAGATTATGGTGTAAACTTATTTATTAATAGTAATAAAATACAGATGAGAACTCTTGTTGTTTGTGAAATCAATTGAAATATTTTATTATTATTGTTGGGGAAACGCACAACGTACAGACGATCGACACCAAGTAACACTCGACCCACTAACAGTTCTATGTAAACCGTTCTACATGACATTCATTCGGCCTCGGCCTACGAACATTATATTATCTACATTCGGCAGCAGCCTACTTTTTCTTATTCTTATATAGTATATAGTATTGCGTACAGGCAGCATTTCATGGTAAACAAACGCACATGTATGTATTCACTCAGTCATAACGAAGTGCTGCCCCCCCTATTGTTTTCTAGGCCAATCAGGCCAGGTGGGTGTAGCCACCTTTTGTTTTATGTTAGCAGCATCATTATTATGTAACATATATTGTATAAATACGCGTGTTTGTATTGAATAAAATCAGAGTTAACATGGCACTCTCACTGCTTCTTTGAAACCTTTCAATAAGCACCTTGCACACACAAAAGAATAGCTGATAAGCTAAGTGGACTAGCAAAGACTCATACAAGATTACTACAGCAGTAGTAGACAGCACATACAAGATTATTGCAATAGCAGCATTGCATGCTGACAGTACATTCATACAGTTTGAACAAACACAAGCATCAACAGCCACTTGGACAAGTCGATTAGCAGAACGAACAATAGTCAGTAGAAAGTGGTCAGTCGAATCGACTTACACTGCACACTACCCTAGGGCGTGTGATACTGGAACGATTGTTCCACCTGTTAATTCGACCCTGCATAGTCATCCTGCCGAACTAGAAATCAGTGGAAAGCAAGGCAGTTGTGACAACTCCTCGCTGTGTCTAGCTCACGAGCTGACAACACTGCAAATCCAGTTCGACCAGTTTAACTTGTGGGCCTTGGGCTCGTTAGTAGACAAGTCGCTGTACTGCCTGCACACATCCAGTACTGTGGGCCGCTGTACAGGTGAATGCTACCACATTAACCTGAAATCCTGTACATTATTATTAATTATTTTATTGTGAACTAATTATTATTATTATTCCACTTTTTTGTAGTCAACTGTTGTTGTACAATAACGACATGAATCATGACCATCACGATCATCAGCATCCTTAAAAGTTTTTTTTTAATCTTTCTCAATTATTATAAATGAAAAAAAATGATTAATACTTACCGTTGTTGTTATGCCATTATTATTATTATTATCATCCTTTATCATCATCATGGATGGTTTATTATTATTCTTTATTTATTGTAGTTTTTACAGTTTGTTTGTATATAATATTTTGTTTATTTATTACTTACTGTTTGTTTATAGTAATTGTAATATAATAAGTTATTGTCAAGGCCAACACTGCTGGGGAATTGGAACGAATCTAGACAGGAATGAACGTCGACAGGAATGAATGCAGACACATCTGGAATGAACATAGACACATCCTAGAATGAATGTCGACATACCTGGAACGAATGTCGACTATGCGAAAGACCAGACAATTTTGACTTTCATTCCTGGATGTGTCTACGTTCGTTCTCGGCAATATATAAAATATCATTTCGACTTTCGTTCCAGGAGAGTAGTAATACATGAGCAGATCTCCCTACCAAGTGTTTTTTTGTGGTTCTGGTCTTGGGGGTTATGCAATGGGTTACGACGTTGGATGAATTCGCCGAGTTTATATTGTATTTCATTTGAGGGGTACTTGAGTGGCATTTGAGTGGCATTTAAGTGGCATTTGAGTTTTGATTATTTTTTTACTTGATTTGAACTCATATGGCAGCTAGATTTTGAATGTATGGCATTTAAGTTTTGATAATTTTTTACATAATTCGAACTCATATGGCATCTTGAGAGAGAGGAGAGAGAAGAGAGAGAGGAGAGAGGAGAGAGGAGTTTTATCTACATTGAATAAATATATTGATCAAAAATGAAACATTATAAGATTATATACATTGATTACATAATAAGTAGGGAAAATCTTCCTATATAATATAGCTAGAGTCAGTAAATACTAAGTAATACAAAGCACTACAACCTGTAACGATAATCAATACATACATATGGTATCTTGAGAGAAAGAAAGAGATAGAGGAGAGAGGGAGAGAGAGAGGAGAGGGAGATTCTTTAGTTTTCTATACATTCCTATATATATATATATATGGTTAATTATGTACATATTTATGGGTATATTTATATCTACATAGAGAGAGAGGAGATATTTCTACATTGAATAAATATATTGATCAAAAATGAAACATTATCTGATTATATACCTGATTACATAATAAGTAGGGAAAATCTTCCTATATAATATAGCTAGAGTCAGTAAATACTAAGTAATACAAAGCACCACAACTCGTAATGACAATCAATGCATACATACATACATATGGTATCATGAGAGAAAGAAAGAGAGAGAGGAGAGAGATTTTTTAGTTTTCTATACATTCATGTATATATGGTTAATTATGTACATATTTATGGGTATATTTATATCTACATAGAGAGAGGAGAGAGGAGATATATCTAAATTGAATGAATATATTGATCAAAAATGAATCATTGTATGATTATATACATTTATTACATAATAAGTAGGGAAAATCTTCCTATATAATATAGCTAGAGTCAGTAAATACGCGCATGTCCATATTCATGTACATGTGCATAAATGGACATGAATAGGTACATGTCCATATTCATGTCCATATTCATGTCCATATTCATGTCCATATTCATGTCCATATTCATGTCCATTTATCTACATATCCATATTCATGTCCATTTATGTACATACCTATGTTCATATTTATGTACATGCGCATGTCCAAATTCATATCCATATTAACATTTTATAGCTATGTACAGAGGAGAGAGAAGAGAGGAGAGAGAGAGAGATTTTTTAATTTTTTATACAACCATGTATATATGGATAATTATGTACATATTTACGGATATATTTATATCTAGATTGAATAATATACATCTATGACATAATAACTATATTGAATGCTATAAAATATGTTAGAAAATCACCAAATTAATCCTCTAGATGGTTAAAATTTACAGTATTTGGGAAATAACTGCAAGAGAGGAGAGAGGAGTATTTGGTAGAGGAGAGAGGAGGCTTCAAAAAAGAACTACAAAAAACTAATCAGTACACAACTCAGTTTATTAGGTAGTAGCGCTTCAAGGAGGTACAAACACTGATTGCTGACAAACAACAAATTTTAATGCAGATTGGGAGAGGTAGCTTTTTTTAGAGCCTATAATCATCCTGATTGCACAGGTTTTAATATCAATACAAAATGAATCTTCCTCCTTTAAAATATGGTGAACGTTATTTTGTTATACCAGAAGAGGAGTATCATAGTTTGATGGAAAAGAACAGTGGGGCTAAATCAACAGACCAAGACAAGTTTGCGTCATCATTGTATGACAACCCGACAAAAGACAAAATGGTGAGAGATATCGAGAAAATCCAGAATATTTTGGTTGAAACGAATGAAATAGTAATGGGAATCAAAAACGAGTTGCTTGAGCGCAAAAAGACAAATGAAAATGTTCAAAGCACAAAAACCTATCGGAGTGATGTTGGAAAGATTAGGGGAGAGTACAAGCAACCAAAGAGCTGGAGCTCTGCTAAAACACCAAAGCTCTCACCATCATCGTTTGATAGAAACACAATTGACGATGATAGCAATAGAGATTCGGAGAGAATGATGCAACAATTAGAAGAGTTTAAAAAGAAAGTATCCGACATGACAGCTAGTAAAGACAATCAAGCGTTAGGTGTAAAAATATTGTATCAATTGAGAGATTCTGGAAAATACGATCTGGATACTGACAGGATAAAACTCAAGGGAAGATGGCTTAGCGCTAAGCTATCAAAGAATTTGTTGCAAGATGTACTAACTGATAAAGACTCAGTAAGATCAACAAAAGATAACTACAGTAGATTTAAAAGTCTGCTCACCACTCAAGGAATCACAACTGTCAGGAGATCCTCATGAAAAACTTATTTTAGCTACCTAGTTGTTAATTCAAACATCTTAGCAACAACTTATTAGCTCAAACATGACTTTGTTATACTCAATCCTTTATCCAACACCTACAATAATTCTTAGTAATAGTAGTGTAATGAGACTGAGTAATAATCTACACACACCTTGTTCACTCTGTATGCTGTAGCACATGTTTTTCCTTTAGTTATCTGCAGTTACTTCAATTGGATCTTATCCAGATGTTTTATAGTCTTTGCTGCTACTGCGTTTTGTCTCAAACAAGAGTCCAAAGTAGGCATTGTGTCTACAAAATACAAAAAAATTGATTGTTACAATTGTTTCATTTATTTTCATTGGTTTTATCTTCATATACATAAAGTAGCGAAGAAACAGTTTGTGTGAGTATGAAACTATCTAGTAGAGATAAATTAATATCTAGGTTCAACTAGCATTAAATATTAATTACTTTGTTAACAATAAATAATTAGAGTCAGTTACTTTACTAGTGCTCGGACAAACACACAATTTTGTTAATGTCAAAGTCTGCGATCTTACAAAGAAATAACTTAGATACTATTACTATTAGCATAAAATTATCTAGTAAAGATAAATTACCTAGGAGTGAATTCTAGTTGAGGTTCGATTATTTTAAATATAAATAATTAAAACCAAATTGATTGGAATCGTAGTAATATTTTTTAAATACAACATTGCATTGCAACGACTATTAATGAAAGCGATTATGAAATGTTGATGAGTAACTAAGTAATCTAGTAAGGAAAACTGATTGAAATCACGGTAATATTTGTTAATAGATACTTGCGACATGTTTTATCAACGAAAAAATCAAGCGATTTTCAAATGTTTACGAGTAACTAAGGCGATTTGGTAGAAAATAGTAACAGAAATCACTCGATATCCGTTTTTGAAATATTTACGATAAACCAAATTGGGATATTGCTGTTATCAACCAAAAAATCAAGCGAGTATCAAATGTTTACGAGTAACTAAGTGTTTCAGTTGACAAAAACCGATTGAGATCATGTGACATCCGTTACAAATATTTACGTTAAGTTAGCAACGGAAAAAACAAATATTTCTTAGAATATTCGCTATAGCAAGTTATGATAATTTTGTACTCGCTCTAAAGGTAAAGGTTTTCAGTCCGTTTTTGGTCAGACCAAAATTTATGCGAGTCGTTTTAGGCATTATTTCAGTCGACGTAATGTTACCAGTTCATTTTCACAAGTTTTTAATATTTATTTTAAAAATAAATAATTAAAGCTTTCTACTAGTGTTAAATGATTGTTGATTATTTTTTACCTTATCACCACTTAGAGCCAGATGATTTAATTAACTAAATACAAATAATTATTTTAGCATTTCTTACCTTGATGCTCTCCTAGTAGCTGTAGTAGATGATGCTTCTCCGCTTGCTGTTGAAGAACTGGATGCTTTCTAAGTGAAAACAGTGGCTCTTAAATAGCTAAAGTTGCACTGATTAAACCCTATGAATCAGCATTTTTTCCAATGCTTTCGCGGGAATAAAAACTGTTTATTCCCGCGAAAGCAACTGTTTCTATTCGCGTGAAAATAAACTATTTATTCCCGCGAAAGCAACTGTTTCTATTCGCGTGAAAATAAATTATTTATTCCCGCGAAAGCAACTGTTTCTATTCGCGTGAAAATAAATTATTTATTCCCGCGAAAGCAACTGTTTCTATTCGCGTGAAAATAAATTATTTATTCCCGCGAAAGCAACTGTTTCTATTCGCGAGAAAATAAACTATTTATTCCCGCGAAAGCAACAGTTTCTATTCGCGTGAAAATAAACTATTTATTCCCGCGAAAGCAACTGTTTCTATTCGCGTGAAAATAAACTATTTATTCCCGCGAAAGCAACTGTTTCTATTCGCGTGAAAATAAACTATTTATTCCCGCGAAAGCAACTGTTTCTATTCGTGTGAAAATAAATTATTTATTCCCGCGAAAGCAACTGTTTCTATTCGCGTGAAAATAAACTATTTATTCCCGCGAAAGCAACTGTTTCTATTCGCGTGAAAATAAACTATTTATTCCCGCGAAAGCAACTGTTTCTATTCGTGTGAAAATAAATTATTTATTCCCGCGAAAGCAACTGTTTCTATTCGCGTGAAAATAAACTATTTATTCCCGCGAAAGCAACTGTTTCTATTCGTGTGAAAATAAATTATTTATTCCCGCGAAAGCAACTGTTTCTATTCGCGTGAAAATAAACTATTTATTCCCGCGAAAGCAACAGTTTCTATTCGCGTGAAAATAAACTATTTATTCCCGCGAAAGCAACTGTTTCTATTCGCGTGAAAATAAACTATTTATTCCCGCGAAAGCAACTGTTTCTATTCGCGTGAAAATAAATTATTTATTCCCGCGAAAGCATTGGAAAAAATGCTGATTCATAGGGTTTAATCAGTGCAACTTTAGCTATTTAAGAGCCGCTGTTTTCACACAGAAAGCATCCAGTTCTTCAACAGCAAGCGGAGAACCATCATCTACTACAGCTACTAGGAGAACATCCAGCATCAAGGTAAGAAACGCTAAAATAATTATTTGTCTTTAGTTAATTAAATCATCTGGCTCTAAGTGGTGATAAGGTAAATTATTATCAATAATTATTTAACACTAGTAGAAAGCTCTAATTATTCATTTTTAAAATAAGTGTTTGTCCAAGCTCTAGTAAAGTAGCAGACTCTACTTATTTATTATTAACAAAATAATAATAATTATTCAATGCTAGTTGAACCTAGATATAAATTTATCTCTACTAGATAGTTTTATACTCACACAAACTTTTTCTTCGCTACTCTATGTAGATAAAGCTAAAGCCAATGAAAATAAATGAATCAATTGTAACAATCAATTTTTTTGTATTTTGTAGTTATGATGTCTACTTTGGAGTCTTGTTTGAGACGAAATGCAGCAGTAGCAAAGACTATAAACATGTGGTCAAGATCTACCAACACCAATGATAGATGTAAAACAACATGACTTTCTCTCCTACTTATGTGACACAGCAAGAATTCCTTTCAAGATCCACCTACTTAGATGATACCAAACCAATGAAGACTCAAACTACATCAATTTTCAAGACAGCACACTTCTCCAACACAGCAAGAGCAAGAATTCCTTTCAAGATCTACCACCTACTTAGATGATACCAAACCAATGAAGACTCAAACTACATAGATTTTGAAGACAGCATACTTCCCCAACACAACAAGAATTCATTTCAAGATCTACCACCTACTGAGATGATACCAAGCCAATGAAGATGAAGACAGCACACTTCTCCAACACAGCAAGAATTTCTTTCAAGATCTACCACCTACTTAGATGATACCAAACCAATGAAGACTCAAACTACATCAATTTTGAAGACAGCACACTTCTCCAACACAGCAAGAATTCATTTCAAGATCTACCACCTACTTAGATGATACCAAACCAATGAAGACTCAAACTACATGAATTTTGAAGACAGTCGACTTCTCCAACACAGCAAGAACTCCTTTCAAGATCTACCACCTACTTAGATGATACCAAACCAATGAAGACTCAAACTACATGAATTTTGAAGACAGTCTACTTCTCCAACACAGCAAATATTTATTCATTTCAAGATCTACCACCTACTTAAATGATACCAAACCAATGAAGACTCAAACTACATGAATTTTGAAGACAGCATACTTCTCCAACACAGCAAGAATTCCTTTCAAGATCTACGACTTAATTAGATGATACCTGATACCAAATCAATGAAGACTCAAACTACATCGATTTTGAAGACAGCGCACTTCTCCAACACAGCAAGAATTCATTTCAAGATCTACCACCTACTTAGATGATACCAAACCAATGAAGACTCAAACTACATGAATTTTGAAGACAGTCGACTTTTCCAACACAGCAAGAATTTCTTTCAAGATCTACCACCTACTTAGATGATACCAAACCAATGAAGACTCAAACTACATGAATTTTGAAGACAGCGCACTTCTCCAACACAGCAAGAATTCATTTCAAGATCTACCACCTGCTTAGATGATACCAAACCAATGAAGACTCAAACTACATGAATTTTGAAGACAGTCGACTTCTCCAACACAGCAAGAACTCCTTTCAAGATCTACCACCTGCTTAGATGATACCAAACCAATGAAGACTCAAACTACATGAATTTTGAAGACAGTCGACTTCTCCAACACAGCAAGAATTTCTTTCAAGATCTACCACCTACTTAGATGATACCAAACCAATGAAGACTCAAACTACATGAATTTTGAAGACAGCACACTTCTCTAACACAGCAAGAGTTCATTTCAAGATCTACCACCTACTTAGATGATACCAAACCAATGAAGACTCAAACTACATGAATTTTGAAGACAGCCGACTTCTCCAACACAGCAAGAACTCGTTTCAAGATCTACCACATACTTAGATGACACCAAACCAATGAAGACTCAAACTACATGAATTTTGAAGACAGCACACTTCTCGAACACAGCAAAAATTCATTTCAAGATCTACCACCTACTTAAATGATACCAAACCAATGAAGACTCAAACTACATGAATTTTGAAGACAGTATACTTCTCCAACACAGCAAGAATTCCTTTCAAGATCTACGACTTAATTAGATGATACCAAATCAATGAAGACTCAAACTACATTGATTTTGAAGACAGCGCACTTCTCCAACACAGCAAGAATTCATTTCAAGATCTACCACCTACTTAGATGATACCAAACCAATGAAGACTCAAACTACATGAATTTTGAAGACAGCATACTTCTCCAACACAGAAAGAATTCCTTTCAAGCTCTACCACCTACTTAGATGATACCAAACCAATGAAGACTCAAACTACATGAATTTTGAAGACAGTCTACTTCTCCAACACAGCAAGAATTCCTTTCAAGATCTACGACTTACTTAGATGATACCAAATCAATGAAGACTCAAACTACATGGATTCTGAAGACAGCACACTTCTCCAACACAGCAAGAATTTCTTTCAAGATCTATCACCTACTTAGATGATACCAAACCAATGAAGACTCAAACTACATGAATTTTGAAGACAGCATACTTCTCCAACACAGCAAAAATTCATTTCAAGATCTACCAACTACTTAAATGATACCAAACCAATGAAGACTCAAACTACATGAATTTTGAAGACAGTCTACTTCTCCAACACAGCAAGAATTCCTTTCAAGATCTACGACTTACTTAGATGATACCAAATCAATGAAGACTCAAACTACATGGATTCTGAAGACAGCACACTTCTCCAACACAGCAAAAATTTCTTTCAAGATCTATCACCTACTTAGATGATACCAAACCAATGAAGACTCTAAAAATTACTTATATTATATTTCGATGATGCTGAAAAAAACTGTCCAGAACAAGAGTTCAAAAAGCTAATCTATAACTCAAGGCAATCATATCACTATAGGTGAGTTTTACTAATTTTTACCATAAATTAAACAAAATGCTGAATATATACATTTTCTAGGTGAAAAAAGGACTTTTTTGATGTAATTAGTGTATTTTTTACAACAAAATGCTGAATATATACATTTTCATGGGAAAGAAAAGGACTTTTTGGGTGTAATTAACGTAGTTTTTACAACAAAAATGTTGAACATATACATTTTTTTCAGGTAAAAAAAAAGCACTTTTTTGGTGTAATTAGTGTATTTTTTTACAACATATTTATAAAGCAAGTATTTTTTGTTTTGTTTTAGATAGATGAAAGAGAATCAAAAGCACTTGGTGAAAATAATGCTCAAGAAAGAACAAGTTGAACAATGTAACTTGGTGAGTTATTTCCCTTTTCTAATAATGTAAACTATCTAATGTAACTAGAACTATAATTCAAATTCATGTAATTATTTTACATTTTTGCTTAATCATTCTATACTAATACATAATTTTTTTATTTTAGTTCATTACGAAATTAAAAGCACATAGAACAGAAGTCTTCCTTCCTAAGATATAACATCAGTACATCAAAGACAACATTGTAAAGGAACAAACTATGCATTAACTGTTATTACTTTGTATTTATTACAAGTTGTAGCGCTTTGTATTACGTAGTATTTACTGACTCTAGCTATATTATGTGGGGAGATTTTCCTTACTTATTATGTAATAAATGTATATAATCATATAATGATTCATTTTTAATCAATGTATTTATTCAATTTAGATATAACTCCTCTCTTCTCTCTCTATGTAGATATAAATATACCCATAAATATGTACATAATTGACCATATATACATTAATTGCTAGAAAACTAAAAGATCTCTCTCCTCTCTCTCTCTTTCTCTCTCTCAAGATACCATATGTATGTATGTATGAATGCGTTGAATGTCATTACAAGTTGTATTGCTTTGTATAACTTAGTATTTACTGACTCTAGCTATATTGTATAGGAAGATTTTCCCTACTTATTATGTAATCAGGTATATAATCATATAATTTTCATTTTTGATCAATATATTTATTCAATGTAGATATATCTCCTCTCTCTATGTAGATATAAATATATCCATAAATACGTCCATAATTAACCATATATACATGAATGTATAGAAAACTAAAAGATCTCTCTCTCCCTCTCTATGTAGATATAAATATAGCCATAACTATGTACATAATTAACCATATATACATGAATGTATAGAAAACTAAAAAATCTCTCTCCTCTCTCTCTCTCTCCTCTCTCATCTCCCATCTCTCCTCTCTCCTCTCCCCTCTCTCTCAAGATACCATATGAGTTCGAGTTATGTAAAAAAGTTATTAAAACTTGAAAGCCATACATTCAAAATCTATATGCCATATAAGTTCAAATTAAGTAAAAAAAGAATCAAAACTCAAATGCCACTTAAATGCCACTCAAATGCCACTCAAGTACCCCTCAAATGAAATACAATATAAACTCGGCGAATTCATCCAACGTCGTAACCCATTGCCTAAACTCCAAAATCTAATCCACAAAAAAACACTTGGTAGGGAGATCTGCTCATGTATTACTACTCAGGAGTTGTCTACTTTGGGGAAAAACGATAATTTATTTTACTCCTGGAACGAACGTCGAAATGGAAGTTTCAATGTTGCCAGGAATGAATGTCGACGCTTCCTAGAATGAACGTCAAATTTTTTTTCTCTCTAACATAGTTGACATTCCTTCCAAGTTTGTCGACGTTCATTCCAGGATGTGTCTACGTTTATTCCAGCTATGTCTGTATTTATTCCTATCGACGTTCATTCCTGTCTACGTTCGTTCCAAACTCCCACTGCTGCTGTAGTAGATACTTGCCACTGCTAAGTTCAAGTTGACTCGTTGTTATGTTACAGTTACTTACAAGTAATTAATGACCCGCAAACCAAATTACCTAATAATAATGGTATTAACTTACTCTTGTTGTCACTACCTAGCGTCCACCTGCAGCAACTTGTTGTATTTTCTGTCTCTCTCCTTCTTCCTGCTTGCGTCACTTGCCAGTACCTGCGGTAACTTTTACTCCATCACAAAATAACTGGTGCTACATAAATTTCACAATTACTTGAACCTTACTGACCATGGAAAGCAGTAACATTTTGATGGAAAGTGTAAAAAGAGCCTTTTTAGTGTCCTTGTTATATGAGTAGATTGCATTCTGTTGCAAAGACTAATAATTAACATAATGGTTTCATTTACGTGAGTTTCATTGGCAAAGTTGCAGGGTTGTTTCTTATTGTGTCAGTTGAAAATTCCTGACAGTTTTTTGCAGTATTCAGGTAATGCGATATAAACGGTTCACCACCAGCTTCATTATCCGTTTGTTATAGCTTCAGAACTAGACTATGTAACTTGTGGCTCTGTTCTGAAGTCGGTCAATTTACGGAGAGACGTTCGTTTGCATTTACACGATGTTGAGTATGACTCAGGTAGCGGGCAACAGGTAAGCAGTTGTTGTTGTCTATAAACATCATCGAGTGCAAAGACTTTATACGTAATACTTTTGAATGTTTTTTTGTACTATGATTTAGTGCATTCATTTTCTTTTTATGGATTAATTTGATATTATGTGCATTTTAGTCTGCAACTGGTGTTCATTCCACTGATGACAACAATAGTTACTGACAGGTGAAGGGAGAGCAAGGAGTGGAGTGTCCGTGTGGGTAGGTTTACACATTTCTCTATTCATCTAACCAGTATGTCTGGTACATTGGTTGTATCTTTGTTTGTTAGCTAATACTTCTGCTAATGTCCTACTGTCTTGTTTGTGGAAACCTCATCAAGTGTGGCCAAATGTTCCGTTTGATGCATCTGCAAACTAGAAGGCATGTTCATAGCCACCATTTGAACTCTCTTATCTCTGTAACTATGAAGTGAGTACATTTGGTGAGGCCATGGCGGATGATGCATTCACACACAGAAAAACGTGGAGGAGTTTTAATCCTATTTCAATCAATTCTTACTATCCACGAACGTAATCACCTGAGCGATTGAAATGTGATTAAACAGGGAGTGATTTATTACCACTGCCAATGCACTGGTTAATGGTCCGTATTCAATCACTTTAGGATTAAAATTTGGATTGAGTTAGTCTCCCAAGGATTAAAAACAAGAGCATTTCTGATCACTGTATATGCATATTGTTAATCGCATGATGATTGTATTTGGAGCATTGCTAGTCCAGTCATTGATTAAAGTTAGGATCAATATTAATCTTCCTTGAGTGCTATTTCTGTACGGTTTTTGTTTGAGAGCGATTAAATATTGGAAGCGATTTGAATTGGAGGTAATTCTTTTGTATTGAATCTAGCTGGTAGAAAATGACAAAGCTTATTTCAGAATGTAATGGCAACTTGTATTGAACAAAGAAACTGAGATCAGTACAACACCATTAAAAAGCAAACACAGCGATTACAACATAAAACCAACTAAGAAGATAGAAAAGAAATCGTTAAAAATAACTGGCTCGATTGAATGATGATTAGTATAGTATAGTCTATTAGGACATAGATCCACTGGGGTACACTCCGCGTACATGCAATAGATTCCAAGTTGAAACTGAGAGATGATGGCTGATTTTGATCTTCAAGCTCCTAAAATAAGAGTGATATCATTAGGCACATTTTACAATAAGAAGGTATCCCAAAATAAAAAATAAACCGAATATAACAAACCTTCAGAAGTTGAAAATGAAGATTGGGCAAGATCACAGCTGTTTTTTCATCACCTGTGAGCTCTTGACTTCATGTATATTCAATTTTTGTTTAAATTCAGAATTATGGATATAGTAGCAACTTTTATTTGCAGCCACTTCAAGTTCAAAAGTTTTGAGTGTGACAAAAAAGAAAACAATCAATTAGTTACTAAACAACATTCAACATCATCTGTTCAGTTTAATATTTTAACTTAGTTACTAATCAATACACAAACAATTGTGTATTCATAGTATATCTTATTTACCTGCTTCTGTGTCATCATTAACTTAGAGTTTTGAGACAGCTGTGTAAGCCTTCATCATCCTCGTGTGCTCTCTTTGTTAGTAATTGAAGCGGGAAAATAATAACCTATTCAGGGACAATAAGACTGTATGCTTAGGCGATCATTGATACCCCCACTTGCTATTAGGTAATCATACTATAAATGCCAAGGCTTTTCTCCATTTCAATCATATCAGGAGTAAAATCCAACTTGAAGATAAGAGCCAGAGTTCAATCATTTCGGGATTAAAGTTCTTACTGGGTCAGTAAAGCTAACAATTAAGGACTTGTAGAATATCAACACTGTAGAACCACATTGTAATCGCTTGAGGAGTAAAGTTCTTACTAGCTGATTAAAACCAGAGTCTAATCCCCTGAGAGTGATTTATTGACCTACCCACAATTTCTGGCAAAGTTATTGTCTGATTTTAATCCTTAATTACTCCTTCCAGCAAACACTCCCAAATTTTCTACTGAAATACCAGATATCACCCCTAATGATGCCGCATTGTACTCTTATATTAATCATTACAGTGTTTAATCACCTGTTTAATCCCAAATGTTCCACTTTTTTCTGTGTGTGTTGCTTCTGTTGTATTGTTTCATTGAAAAAGGCTTGTCAATAATATGTTATACAATTAAAATTCTGTAGTTGTCTTCCGTACATATATTCAAGAGCGCTATATGGTCAACACCAATTTACTCAAAATAGCCAAGAGTCAACTGTTATTTCTGATAGTTATTGTTTACCTTCTTTCTGTAATTGTTTACTTTTTCAGTCAAAGTTTTTGAAAGAATAGCTGATGGCAGATTTTTCAGCAGCAAATAAAATTGCCGACTCAGCTAAACCCCTTCAAAAATATGAAAGCTGCTGCAGTCCTATGTTTTACACTTTTAAATGCCGATGAGTACGATGACTGTTCTTAAGAGAAAACTCACTTTTTATGCAAACGAAAACTTTTGTCACTCTGCATTGGTTGATGCCGTATATAAGTTGTTACACGCAGGAAATATAAGTTTCTGCAAGTCAGCATCTACTGCACTTGTACTGTGTGTGGTGCTGAGGAGAGCACAACTCCACAACAGTTTCTTTAATACAAATCCCCTAAATATCATAGATTGGATTTAATCCAAGCCCGTGGCACAGCAGCTTTAAGTGTTGATAAACTAGTACATTATTTATCCTCAATGATTGCTTTCAGGAGACAATTGGAATGTTGTGTGCAGTGATATGTACTGGGAAAGAGATACCAAGGTTGGATTGAAGCCCACTGTCACAGGAAGGTGAGTGGATGTCTAGTCTCACAGTACTGTGTGTAGAATTGCTCTCTGCAGTTCTTTGTAGCTGGATGTCATTGTAACGTACCTGAGGTGATGGAGAAATGTAGCTGTGTAGATTGTTCTCTCGCCACATAAAACTGGCATTGTCAAAGAAATGCGTGTCATTATGTGAGGCAGTTTCAAGTCAACTTCTTTTTTTTGACAGTCTTGTATTCTAGCCGACATTTTTTTTCCCTCCAAAAATGTTCATAAAATAGTTGGTTTTTGGTGTGAAGTTGCTTTTACTGCGATGCAAAACAAATACTTGTTATCGTTTCAAATATAACTTGATTGGCTCCACAACTTGATGTGTCAGGGAAAGCTTTTGTGGCAGAGACCTACAACATTGGGAGGGAGAGGGCCAGAATGTATGCTCAGAGATGTAGCATTTAAAACTGTTTCTCTCTGGAGCCATGCAGCAGCTAGCGGGTTTAAAATGGGTTGATTTTATTACTTTGAAACTTTCGTATTAGAAAATCTTCAAATGATTATTAAAAAACAAGATATGAAAGTTTTTGTAGGCTTAAAAGCAAAACACACTGTATAGAGTACATATAGTCTGCATGTATACTCCATTTGTTAAATGTGCTCAATATTTTGTTGTAAGAAACTAGCATATAGGAGTTGTATTACTTTCTTGGGGAGACAACTCACAAAATGCATGAAGTTAGCCTGTATTTTATAGTTATCTTCATGTGAGGGGTGATACCTTCGGTCGTCCCATCCATGGCCAGAGTGAGATCTCAGCTTATCCTAATCCAATCGATTTTAACTACTGGATAACAGCGGAAGGAGTGTATGGGAAGCCCCAGGAGAAGTCCAGCACACATGATTATGATCACGGATGTGGTGAAATTTGACCTGCTGTCATTGAATCTTAGGCTATAAAAAAGCTCCATTATAATTTGAGTTATTCTCCTCTATTCATTGGATCCAAAGCTAACTATTTCTGCTACCAATAATGGGCTACTAGTTTGTTCCAAGCTCAGTAATTATAATATTTCTGTTTTGTGATCAACTCTGGGTTATGGCCTACAGATCCCATATATCATCACTCTACTGTAGACTGTGTTTTGTTGCACTGTTGTAGTTTTACTATCATATAAATTGGTTTCTCTAACAGTTGTAAAATATTTCAATCTCTACATATATCTATCCTTGTATCATACACTACCTACCAGGTATATTGGTATCGTTACACCTTCATACACACACCTTGTTTGCTCTGTTGTGTAATACACTGTATAGTAATATATTCATAGAATGCTGTTTTATCTATCCATCTCAGCATTGTTGTTGGTCTGGTGAAAACAACCAACTGTGTGAGTAAACCTGCAGGTGCCCTTGATGGTTTATAGGCTATTAGATTGAGACTTTTGCTCCATTTTCTCTGATAAGCTATCAAACTAATGTCTGATGTGATTTCCTAACAAGTGTGACCTCAACGGTCAGCGTTTGCTGCGATACTGTGAATGACATCTCTCCAATGTGGAGAGTACGTGTAACATTTTCTAAAACCACAGACACAAACGAAAATCAACAATAGCTATACATTAAAAGAACATTGCGCACTGGGGAGGTAACAGAAGAAAATATATACATTAGATGATTGAAATAATTTCTACAGAAAACGAATCATAAAAAACAATTGCAGAAGTCTGAGAAAGCAATACAATAAAACAACCTGTGTTATTATGGTGTTGCTTAGTTATACCATAATGATGTTTCATTGATTCACCTATTTCCGCATCGTCATCGATCATCAAAGAAGCCAAAAAAACCTACAAAAATGAAAGCATATTTTATCCAGAGTTTACCTTTTCAATGTAAAGCCAATATATTGAAGGAGATGGTGCATCAGTATTGTTGATATGATTTGTTGGGAGGAAAGGCTAGCACAAAATGAGCGACTGCTACTTTTGTATAACTTTCTTACACCTTGAAAACTATTTCCGTTTATTTGGTATTTTGTCCATTATTGCATTGGCACAAATCAGTAATCGCATTATAATTCTTTGGAAAACAGCATCCAGGTAGGTGCATATCCACTCGGGCAGCTGACAGGTGCTAGTTAGTTTCAGCAGTAGTAGAAATACCTGCAAGCCATCAGAGCTTCCTATTGATGCACATTAAAACCTGGATTAGAAATGCTGCCAGGTTTAACCAATCAAATATGAGTACAAAAACTCTTCAGTTTCCAACTTTGAAGTTCTGTTGGAGGAGAAATAAAACCAGACTGCCAAAAGGACATTTAACCATTGGTTGCTGCTAATAAAATTGGTGACATTTAGTCACTGATAAGATAATGTGGTAGGTGGCAATGGTGTTGGTTTTTATTAGATATTATTTGCCTGTTGTAGTTACCATTAGTGAAATACAACCAATAGTAAATAGGAGTTGTGCTCTCATTGCCATACCCACGATTAATGGTGCTGTCTATTCTCAAGTGACAGTTTTTGCCAATCAGAGGTGAGCAAAATAGCCAATAGAAAACTGTTGTTTTATCCAAGAGGAAACAACTCTGTACTGAGTACTCAATTTTGGGAATCCAGGGGTATGTTTTGAGAGCATTAAAAAAGTGCAAAGAAGTTTTGATTTTAAATTGAGCTAATGAAGTTAATTGCAGGTAAATCTGAAACAACAGTTTCCTAAAGACTTGGAAGCATTCAGGTAAATGCCCAATGCATATAGAATCAAATGATTTCAAATTCAGATATTTACATTCCGATAAATTGACATTGTCATCTAAATAGGTGCAGACAACTTCCATTTATCATCCTAAATGAATACAAATGTGGCTAGATTCAAAAGATTTAAAAACTCCACAAAATCAGAAATTGCACAAAAATATGGATAAACTCAGATCATTTCAACTTCATGATTGTAAACAGTATGAAATGATTTCAACTTCATGCATTTACCTAGATTTAGATTTGCACGCTTGTAGACTGAGTGCTGATAATTCAACTTTACACGTTTCCTTCTATTCGAATGATTCCAACTTTATATTAATGTATAAATAAATGGACTCAGACAAATCAACCTATACTTATATTAACCCGGACATCTTGAGATAATCACAAACACAAATAGCTGAGTAAAAATAATTCTATCGTACATAGATAATGCAGGTAAACATAACTTCATACATTACCTATATAGTAGCCTATGATTTAATATCAATCTAACTAGATGCATCATACTTCAAACCATATACAGATAATTTGTAACTTACAGCCAAAACCAGATAATTTAAATTGTTTAATTGTTTTGCTATTCAATAAAAAAAGGCAGTAACATTCTTGAGTCCGGTTGTTTGGAGCATTTCTACTTGAACAGACAGTCTTTTAAATTGCATGAAGCTTACATAAAAGGATAATCTCAGATTTTAATATTTTAAAGTAAGCCATCATCACAATAATCATCAACATAGCTGTTACATATCCAATCTTATTACACTACTGGGTAAAGTTCACATCGCAGAACCAGTTGTCTGCTCAATTACTGTCCTGCTGTTCCTCTCTTCAATTATAAATGTTTCAACTTGTTACCACAATTTATATGGGAGTAGAGTAAAGCCAATCCTCGGGCTGCACATCTACTGGCCATGTCTTAGTTCTTTGCCTCATTGTAGAAACCAGTTTCCAGTAATCTGTTTAATTAGAAAAAAAACCCATAAATGGAGGTTAACAGTGCTGGGTAACCCTGACCAAAGCAATGTTATTTTAGCAATGTTTGAGCAAAGCCCATTTACTGATTGGAATGCCTACTAAAGCTCTAGCAACCAATAAATTAATTCTCTTTCTATCAATCCTTAAATCAATCAAGTTAGAAGTACGTGTCTGGGATGTAACAGACAGTAAGCTGTTGTATTGTTCTCCTACTTTCTGCATTTGCTATAGTTTTCACTCAAGAAAAGAGAGTGTTTGTTATGTAATATATATGAAAAATAGAACTGATTGTGGATGTTTCTTGCAGTATTCTACATGTGTTTGTTACAACGTTTTACAATAATCATGAATTTTTAATAAAACACAGAAAAGTTTACTTAGAGGATAATATGGTTCTGTCAGTCATGAATAGTATTTAAATCAATTCAGAGTATTTTTTGGTGAAGCTAAACCTAAAAACAACCTTCTTCACGCTTTCACTTACGCTGACTTTGGAAGACCGCCAATAAGCTTACAATTAAATTATTCGAAAGTTGAAGCTCCTTATGAGTGATAACTATGAAAATGTTTTCAGAAGTTATTTGTCTACACGAAACTTTGCAATTAATTGTTGATGCACTCTTCATACTTGTGTGAAATAAAACAATTTGTGTAACAAACTTATCGATCATTTCAATGCTAGAAAGTCATTTCTCCAATGAGAAACTTGAGCGTGTGTGCATATCTTTAAAAAATGGTAATTATATTATTTTGTAGAGATGAAACACTAAAAAAACCTATAAATACACAGTGCCATGCAAGAAATGAGAGAGGTGAAGGGGGAAGAGAACTAATGGTAACAGATTATGACCAGTTTATGCATTCTATACATTTGTGCAATCTGAACATAAACATTTCTTTTTAAAATTTATTTTTACTGATCGCTAATTTTCCATAGTTATCTGTATGTTTTTACTTCCTCATTCACTTTATATGAATTGGAGAAATATGGTGCAACTAATTGCTGTGGTAAAAAAGTTGATACATGATGCTGTCAGTTAAGGTCACTAATTTTATTGGAAATCAATGCTTAGAAAGGGCAAGAAATAAGCACTGAGAAACCTTCAACTAAAATAGACAGTTCTTAAAACAAAAGTCAACAAACCTGAAAGAAATGTTTGCAACCAGCTGAAAGTAATTATGTTGACATCCATTCTAACAACACTCATTGCATGTGTTTCATAACATCATCTTTATGCTCATTTGAGGAGTTGTCTACTTCCACAAAAGTAGCCATTGTCTAGATCAGTGGTAGTTATTATGTTGCATGCAGTGACAGATAACTAATAAAAAATTAATATTGGTTTACAATATTACACCTTCATGATTCACCACTACCAACCCTGCCATTGCTACTTCCATCAAGTTTTGTTTATTCACAGCTTGATGAATAATTCAACTTCACTAATAACTTTTATAAACCAGCGATTAATCGTTGGTTATCAACAAAAGCTGGTCAACATAATGGTGAAAAGGAGACAACTCGAAACTTATTAAAGTTTTAAGTTTACCTGCCATTTTGTTGAAAACGTTTGAAAATATCTTTCACCACAAACCACACTGCCTATAGCCTGAGTGACCAGCAGCCAGCAAAGTTTTACAGAGAAAAGGTGACAGAATGTTTTCATTCGCTGACTGAATGAATTCACAAAACTGATTAGCTAATCAATACCTGGATTTACTAACTGGTTATTGAAGCCAGGCAATATTTTTGAGGTCAAGGTCCTAATAGTAGCAGTTTCGACCAAAAAATAATTGTTGGTGACTAAAAGAATTTATGCCAATAATCAGCATTGATTGATTATGACTTTGAATGAGTGATCCTATATTGATGATGATTATGATGGCTGAAATTGTTTATGGTGTAAACTTATTTATTAATAGTCATAGCTTACAAATGAAAACTCTTGTTTGGGAAATCAATTGAAATCTTTTATTATTAATTAAATTATTATTATTTATTATATTATTATTATTATTAAAATTTGATTGATCAAATTGATATCTAAATTTTTATATAGTAGTTATATATATTATAGTTTATTAGTTAACTATTATTATTCCACTTTTGTGTAGCCAACTGTTGTTGTACAACAACGACATGAATCGTGACCATCTCGGTCATCATCATCAGCACCTTTAAAAGTTTTTTTTAATCCTTTCTTAATAATTATTATCATTAGTAAAAAATAATAATGACTATTTTTTGTTGTTTTTTATTATTGTTTATTGTGCAGGATTTTGTAGTGATGTGCAGTTCACTAGGTAGCCGGCACCTAACCTACACTCCCCCAGGTACCAGAATAGCCTGCAGGCTGCTTCCGTTTAATAGCCAGGCATAGCTGGACTTAGTGCTGGGTGGGTGCTGGACTTCTTACTGGATTAAGTGCTGGACTGCGTGCTTTGCAGGCTTGTAATCTATTGCAAGACTCTTATTGTTGCAGTAGGTATTGATGTCCATTGTCTTCATGTAAGCAATACCATAGAAAGAGAGTGTGTGAGAGTAGTATAGCTTGTATTCTTCTTTACTTCTGCCTGTGCTCCTCCAACTTCTCTGAGTTGTGAGGCAGCAGCAGCCAGTGTTTTTATGAAAAATTACATAACATCCTTTGTCTGCATATAGTATGGTAGCTCATAACGTTAGACGGTTTCGTTTTCAAAGCGTATGAACGGATTTGAAATAGTCCGGACGGTTTGCAAAGCGTATTTTGCATCGAAAATAATCGGGTAATTGTAGTAAAATAGCCCAAGACACTATGTTTAAAAACGGGCTTGTTGGTTTTAATAAACTAATCGTTGGCCTCAGCAGTTGTGGGATTCATGCTATAAAACTGTTTTTCCTGTCTAAAAATCGTAAATTCTGCAAACCATTTAGTTCTCTTGCAAATAATTCAGACGGTTTACAAATGATTCAGATGATTTAGAAAATTACAAACCGTATGGACGCTTTAGAAAGAGTATGAACTATTTACAAACGGTATGGATTATTTTGAAATTATCTGAACTGTTTTAAAATAATCCAAACTATTTTTAAATAGTTGGAAAAGTTTGCAAAGCACATGGCTTTCGAACCAAAAGCGATCGTCATCGTTTTATTTATAGCCTCTATGCAACGTTCTCAACATAGACATAGATCAAGAGACATACAGCAAATTACTTAACTGTATAAAATTTCTGTTGACTATAATCTCTAAAATTTATTTTTACATTTATAATTAGATTGTGTTTATTATTTAAAATAAATTAAATCAAATAATATTTATTGAAGAAAAACATTTTTTTTTATTTATTTACAGAAAATTCAACTGTTCGGTGTTTAGTAAAAACCACAGTGATATAATATATAATACATTATATCACTGTGGTAAAAACATTATCAACCATAAATGAACTATAGATCTATGATCAATAGAGCGAACCAGAAAATCGGCTCGGATTTTTAAAGCCCACGAACGATTTCACAAAGCGTTCAGAAGTTTTGCAAAAGTTCAGATTATTTCAAATTCGTTTGAACGGTTTGGAAAGCGTTCAGACGTTTTAAAATGCAAAACACAAAACGTTCTGAGCCACCATAATATAGCCTTCATATTGTAGTGGATTTTGGGGGGCCGACCAAACGTCCACCAACAACGCCTCACTCTAGAGGTCAACTTCCAACAGAGGAGTATGCCAACTCCACAACTGTTCCCGGAGCCCACGGCTCAAACGTACAACTCAATGACTTGTTGAGTTAACCATACTTTATTACACAGCGTAACCAGCAATGTATAATAAGGGTAAATGTATCATGCTACTTGGCTTAAGCACAGGTAGAATCCCAATACAATACAAGGAGTCTAGTGAAATGTTCTGCCTTTTATAGGCAGAGCATAATTAAAACATATGCCCAAACAAGGGGCAACAAATCAGTAATGGCAGGAAGTGTTTACTCTAATCAGATCATAAGATATAAATATGCAATACAGTCATTGGCTAATATGAGGTTAAATATGAAGGGCGCCCAGAAGTAGGGGGCGGAGCTTCTCAGTCAATCTTGCTTACTCATGGTGGTGCAATGAGTAGCCCTGGTTCTTGGTCCTTATGGCTTGTGGTCCTTGGCTTTGGTCTTGTTTGAAGACAGCTATGTGGCAAAGTCGGGTTCCTGCACCTTTGGTATCAATTTCGGTTCTCAGGCTATAATAGTTCTTTGCTCACCGACCCGGTATAGGTATGGTAATGGCACTGCAGGGCCAGTAGTACATGCTGCAGGGCCGGCAGGGTGTGCTGCAGGGCCGGTGGTACCTCTGCAGGGCAGGCAGTGAATGCTGCAGGGCAGGCAGTGACTGCTGCAGGGCCGGTAGGGTTTCTACCGGCTGACTTGCTTATGTTCTGGCTGTGCCAGGCTCTATTCAGGCTTGCCTGACACTCAACAGTTGTCAGGGGGACCTTGCGCAGTGGTAGTAGACATAAAATTCCACCACATTCCCCTCTCCATTAAAGACTGTATCTCTTTGGTCTTTAATTACATAATTCAACAAAGAGAATAATAGTGGCGAGCAACACCCGTGCTCGGTCAAGTTTGTGGGGAGAGCATCTTACTGCCTCCTAGCATCTCTAGGGGCGGCTTCCCATGCCTGTTTCGATCCCCCAGGGTCATAGGGGAAGTCGAGAACATTTCTCATTGCACAGACTGCTACCATAGCATCTGATGCATAAGCAGAGAAAGAACCTTCAGGGTTTCTCTCTTCTCCCTTGTTGTACGGGGTGGCCGGCTCATTCTCCAGCCTCAGCTTCTCTCCTGGAACCTCCTCTTTCAACATCGGGGGTGGCAATATCTGCATCAAGTACACCTCTAGGTTTGGCTGGACATCCACAGTTGACTGTGATTCAGCATCTTTTTCAGCTATAGGTGCTAGCTCCGTATCAATGGCAGCAGCAACAGGGGTTGGCTGGGGAGGTGCAGTTTCTGTCCGTAGCAACTCCTCCGCGGGCATGGCCAACAACTCCTCTTCTCCAAGTCCTGGAGGGTGGTAGGCTGCTAGGTCAGTTTCTAACAGCAAGCTCTCGTTCTTCACTTCTATCTCCAAACAGTTGGAAGTAGCCCTAGTGCCAATCTGTTGCACGAGGCTTTCTTTATTTGAGACAGTACACGGAGTGCCCTGGTCACTCTCTTGAGAGGGAATGACTGTCTCCTTTTTGTCAACCGCTTTCTCAGACTTCTGACTCATCCTGTCTGTGCTTGCAGGAGGCGGCTGAGCAGGGGTACTAGGAGCAAACTTTGGTGGTCCCTGGTAGCTCTCACGGGGGAAGTTCAGCTGGAGCCTTGCCATATCTGGTAGAGCAGCTTCTGGCAATCCTTTTGAAACCACATACGACCACAGTGGTGCAACTTCTTCGGCGGATATAACTGTTTTGGCGCCTTCCCCGGATTTCCCGGCTATTGCATCATGAGTGGTTTTAGCCACTGTCTTCGATGCTGGCAACCAACAGCTCCTTCCACTCCCTTTCATTGCCTGTGGGTGGTCATTAGGTAACTCCTCTTGTGCTTTCTTTTGGTGACCTTCCTGCTTGTCCAGGGGCGTAGCCAACAGGGGCTTAGAGGTAAATTTCGCTCTCTTTCCTCTGGCGACCTCAGTTTTCATCTCTTCACGCTCAAATTTTCTGTGCAGGCTATCCTTCCCCCTCTCCATCGTTTGGGAGGTCCTGCAGACTACTTGCTCACTTTCTGTAGGTGCTGTTGGGGAGACTCCATCCCAACCACCAAGTGGCATAACATCCTTTTGTGCCGCGTCTATCCACATGACGCTATCTTTTGGCAACTTCCCATGCTTGTCCGTGCATGGTACATCGTGTCCGTCTATTGTAATGACGGAGTCTTGAAATCTGAGCAAACACTCATGAGTGGTGAGGAACGGCATCCCTATGATGGCGTCCTCGTTTATGTCACTTATCACGAAGCTGACATTGCTCTGTAACCCACAGATCTGTACGGACACCTTCACCGTGCCGTAGAACGCGATCTTCGACCCATCAGCCATCACTCCGTGTGACTCGCTGTTCTGTAGTGTGCTCCTCACACTCAGGGGTAGCCTTTGATAGACATGCCGAGATAACAGGTTTGTAGTACACCCCGGGTCTATAAGTATCGACACAACTCGTCCATCCATTTTTCCAGTGAGGAAATAGCTTGCCTCGTACGGACATACATGAGGGGAGCCGGTGGTGTCCGCCGCATTCATCTTAGCAGGGGGCTGGCTCGTGTAGGGATGTTGCGTCCTCTGGCTCCGTTTGGGGGTGTTACGGCTCGCCCAATCGCAGGTAGATGCCGGTAGCTCTACTGCGGGCGACGGCCGTTTCCCGCCTGGGCAGGCATTCGTTGTGGTCTGGTACTCCACGATTTCTTTGGACACTGCCTTTGCATGTGTCCCAACTCTCCACAGTCCCAGCACTGGAGTGGTGGTTGATCAGGCAGTGGTGGAGGAGGCTGAGGTGTAGGGGTAGCTCCTGACTTCAATGACTTGATTTCTTTCGTGAGTTCCGCCAATGCCTCCATGACCGCTGTCAGAGAGTCCTTGTTTGGCGGTGCAGGGCGGACATTCTTCACTGCAGTATGCGGTGTGTCCGACTCATCGTCAGTGTACTCCTCCTCATCTGTAGATTCGTCGTCTACCATGCGCACGTGAGTAGACCTCTCGTCAGGACCTGTCCTGATCTGCAGGTATTCGTTCCCTGCTCTCACTGCGTCTGAAAGTTCCACTGGCTGTATTGCCAGGAGGTGTCTCTGCAAATAGGGGTTGCCTAATGTAGAGCTGAAGATATCTACTATCATTCGTTGCAACGATCTGTGGGGGAGGTCCGCATACGCGACCTGCACCAGTCGTTCTACTTCAGTGGCATGCTTCTGCAGCGTAGTCTTATACGCCCTGCGGAGGCCAGTAAGTTTGTATCTTGCTTCACGGGGGGTTAAACCAAACCTTGTCCGTAAAGCAGCAAATATGCCTTGCAACTGTGGTGCCTTACCACATTCAAGTGCACTCCCTCTCAGGGACTCTCGCAGATGCAGCAACGCTGTCTGCTCTGGCCATTTGTTGGCCTCAGCCACTCCCATGAAGCGCTCTATAAAATAGTCCACGTCTCCGTCTCCATCGAACTTCGGTGCTTTAAATAAAGACCGGTGATTGGCAGCGGCTGGCTGCATGACGGCTTGTAACGCTTCTGTCAAACGTTCCATCACATTCGCTTCGGGGTTTGCAGGTGGTACCCTACCAGCGCTGCGTGCCCGTTGGTTCGCCATTGTCTAGACTTAGAGGAGTAACTCAACTCAAGTGTACAATGGATGGTGTGCTGGTCCGTTTTTAGCGGCACCAGGTCTCTACAGCGTCTAGGGCTGTCTATATCAAATTGTCTCAGTAAACAAGGTACTGGAAAGTAACACAAGGCCGGTACAATATTGCACAGGGCCGGTAGTAATGTGTACAGGGCCGGCGTTTAGAGCGCAGGGCCGGTCACAAGTTAGCAGGGCCGGTATCCGAAGACACAGGGCCGGTATCAGTGTTAGCAGGGCCGGTATCAGAAGACACAGGGCCGGTATCAGTGTGTGCAGGGCCGGTATCAAAGATACTGGGCTGTCTGGTTGCTGCAACGGAGTAAACTCAACGTTTATGCAGAGCTAAGTGACGCACACTTTCTGGGGAGCACTTCTTCAGGCGGAGCAAGCTCAACGTCTGTTCAAGAGTGTCCAAATGGGGGGTCTGTACAGTGAATACAGATCCGGATTTTCGGGCTGCAATATGCAGTTCCAAGGTAGCGCAGTCCAACAGCGTGAGAACAATCCCACCGCTGCCACCAGTGTAGTGGATTTTGGGGGGCCGACCAAACGTCCACCAACAACGCCTCACTCTAGAGGTCAACTTCCAACAGAGGAGTATGCCAACTCCACAACTGTTCCCGGAGCCCACGGCTCAAACGTACAACTCAATGACTTGTTGAGTTAACCATACTTTATTACACAGCGTAACCAGCAATGTATAATAAGGGTAAATGTATCATGCTACTTGGCTTAAGCACAGGTAGAATCCCAATACAATACAAGGAGTCTAGTGAAATGTTCTGCCTTTTATAGGCAGAGCATAATTAAAACATATGCCCAAACAAGGGGCAACAAATCAGTAATGGCAGGAAGTGTTTACTCTAATCAGATCATAAGATATAAATATGCAATACAGTCATTGGCTAATATGAGGTTAAATATGAAGGGCGCCCAGAAGTAGGGGGCGGAGCTTCTCAGTCAATCTTGCTTACTCATGGTGGTGCAATGAGTAGCCCTGGTTCTTGGTCCTTATGGCTTGTGGTCCTTGGCTTTGGTCTTGTTTGAAGACAGCTATGTGGCAAAGTCGGGTTCCTGCACCTTTGGTATCAATTTCGGTTCTCAGGCTATAATAGTTCTTTGCTCACCGACCCGGTATAGGTATGGTAATGGCACTGCAGGGCCGGTAGTACATGCTGCAGGGCCGGCAGGGTGTGCTGCAGGGCCGGTGGTACCTCTGCAGGGCAGGCAGTGAATGCTGCAGGGCAGGCAGTGACTGCTGCAGGGCCGGTAGGGTTTCTACCGGCTGACTTGCTTATGTTCTGGCTGTGCCAGGCTCTATTCAGGCTTGCCTGACACTCAACAGTTGTCAGGGGGACCTTGCGCAGTGGTAGTAGACATAAAATTCCACCACAATATTATATATGAAAGAAGGGTGGCTAATGCAGGACAACATAAATAGGTGTAACAATAGCCTGATTATATAAGATATTGGATAGCTCATCACAAAGAGCAATGTTCGTCACCTTTGTTGTTCTTTCTGTACGTCATGAACTGGGAGTTGTCCACTGCCAATTACGGTCGTTCTCTGGTAATAGAGCTGCGCAGCATACAACGATTAAACTGTCAGAGGGTAGATTGGGTAAAATCAATAAATATGATGAAACGAGAATTAATAAAAAACTAAATAATAATAAAATTTGGTAAACAGTAATAAGTCAAACTGCTAACTGATGAGATCGTAAGCCAGAGGACTGTATTTCCAATTTGTTACACGCACTCAGTAGCCGTTTGTAACAGTCCGAGACTGAGACTAACAGGTTACGAGTATGTGGCCTGTCCCTACCCTCCTGAAAATATAAATATAAACAAAACAATTCGTAAACAATGAACAGCTGTGACGTTTCTATCAGCGCTATACACAGTCCGCTGCAGATGGTTGTCAAAACAACTTGTCTGACTGACTCGCCAATATCAATAACACCAATAAGATTTATTTGTAAACAAAAATTAAACTGAAAACTAAAGTAAAATATTCCCTTTGGTTGTCCTCTAATATTAATTTTTGGTTGTCAAAACAACCTGTCTGACTGACTAGTCAATATCAATAATATCGGTGAAGTTAATATGTAGACAAGTTTAAACTGATAAATAAATAAAGTCTTTTTTATGGTTTTCTGATTGCTTTACTATTTATAGTTTGTTCAATTCAAATATTCAAATATGAAATAAATATTATTTATTTATAAATGTGTTAATATGATATGATTGTAATTGAATTAATATTATTATTTATAGTTGAGCCCAAGCAAACCCACGTTCAAAAAGTGAGTTTACCCCAAATAGCCAGCTAAACCAAAAATATAGCTATTTGCCACCACAACCCCACCAAACCGTAAAGGAGTTTGGTGTCAGTGACTGTTGTTTTATGAAAATAAATGCTTGATCGTAAAGACTGTATCTAAACAAACAGTATATCAATAATTGGGGTATGTACGATGTCTATTCAATACAACAATAAAAAAAAATGTAAACAATAAAATAAAAGTCGATTGCGCTAATGTCTTCCAATGTTTTACCAAATATATCCCAAGAACTCGCTCCTGCGTGTAATTGCTGATTTTTACCCTATTCAAGCTTCTCTATATAATAGGTATATATCGCTATGAATGAGCTACCTGTTGCTATCTACCGTATGTACACAAACGCGCCTTACAAAGAAAACCGAAATAAGTAAACGTATCCTTTGATCCAAAAGTTTATTTGCCTATAATAAAAAACACAATACTTTTTTCGAGAACTTATGGTACAATCTAAACACAAGTAAACACTGCAAGCAGTTAAAACAATCAATCCAACTGTCAGCTTTGAAGTACCAAATACCTATATCAATTTGTTTCACATGTCTACCACTTCCTTCACAAACTAATGCTTGCTATCGGCACTATTCAACTAGTGTGTCTATGCACTACAGCTATCTAAAGCTAATGTCAAAATAAAATCCGCTTACCACTAATGTGTTCCGTTCCTCTATATGTAATTCTGTAGCTCCTGTTTCTCCTTCAAATCTCGTCAAAACTGTAGCTCCTTTACTGTTGCTCTCTTAAGTCCAATTGAGAAAATCCAGCAGTGTCTTCCTCTCCTGAGATTCCAGCGCTTATAAAAGCTCCTCACTTAATGCTCTCTTGAGTTGAACTCCCTTATAATGTAGCTGAGCTGCTCCTTATATATGGTTTTTGTACCCTGTTTCTATTGGATGAAAGTTGCATTGTCTGTCATCAATTTTATCTAAAATTAACTTGGATTCCCAAGTTTCCAAGCTTGTCAGCAATTTGCAATTCTGTTTGTGTAAAACATTTTACCTTTTTCTTTTGAGTTGTTCACCCTTACTCTCCTTGTTATTCTATGTGTGTGTGCTGATCTTTCAGCTCAAGCTTTTTGTTGTAAGTTGTTTCTCCTCTCACAAACTTGGGCTAGCTGGAGCCATTTCCTATACATTGTTACTTACTTTGAGAGTTAATTTTATTTAATAATAATGAATAATTAGTATAGCTAGTAGCTTGTAAAAAACTCATAATAACCAATTTTTTAATAACTTTGCAACAGAAGATGCTATAAACCAAATTGCAAAAGGTGTCAAATGGACACCATTTACCGCACAGGCTTAGCCAATCATTGCACTGCCTAAATAGCTGTGGACTTGAAAGATAACGGGTTGAAAATGCATTGTAAATCTGCAATTTCCTATTGCGCGATGGGCCCGTAAGGTTTCATTACATGTCATTCAGATTCTCTGTTATTTTATTGACCCAGTGGTATACTATTTATCATAAAGCAATCACATTATGTAGACAAAAATAGTTTTACTGAAGAGTCATATTCAAATAAATACAAAAATCTTCTATACTGCACCATTGACTACTTTGTGGTGTCCTATGACCATGCGTGGTGGAAAGTAGCTAATGGTGAGGTATAGAAGTTCTTTATCTTTGAATATGGCTTTCCCTGGGTCAATAAAATAACCCAAGCTAGATTATGTAAATTTGATGCTCACACCGATGAATTAACCTGCCATGCATTGGTACGGGGACTGGATGATATGAACTTGAGAGACAAATTGCCGCTGAAAGCATGTGCAGAGTCCCTCACACTTGATTTAGCTATCAAAATTGCAAGGAAAAGTGCTGTAGCAGCCTCACTCATGAATGAGTTAGGAGATGCATCAGTTTCAGAAACAGTACATAAGATGAGTTTGTATGAGCGCAAGGAGCACCCGTCAAACAGAAGACCCAGAGAACCTGATTCCAATACAACTCTCCAGCTCATGGGGCCATATGCAGATATTGTCAGAGGAAAAATTACTTCGAGAGAGCCTGTGAGTGGAAGAAAGCGGATGTGTCAAAAGCTGACGTCCAACTGATGTCTAGTGGACCACACAACCCCATAATGTATGAGGAACTACTTTCAACTGAACAACCTACTGTGAGCAAAGTTGAAAAAAAGACTGTTGATACTGCTGACTCATGGACAACACAAGCTGGATTATCAACTCGATACTGTAGCGGCTCGGAATGTGACGACATATGGTGACTATGAGACACTTGGAAGACGAACGTTGAACCCCAGTGAACTGGTTGTGACGTATTATGATGGAATGCCGATGCGCAGCTACGGAAAAGCAGATATCAATTTTGAAGAACTATCTGGACCAATCAAGTTTAAAATAGTGAAGACCAACAGCCGACCATACCCACTCATAGGAGTCGATACATGCTTGAATATTGATATGAGAAGAATAGACAACACCGTTCATGCGGTACAGATAGCCCCCAGAGTCACCAGAGAGTGACTAACACAGAGCTATGGTTGTGCCTTTAAGGGATTTGAACTGATGCCAGTATAATACAACACTATGATTGATAAATCAGTACCCTCTATCCAGCATAGACCAAGAAGAACCCATGTTATGATGAGAGAGGATGTCATGAAGAAAGTCTAAAAACTCGAGAAAGCAGAAGTGCTATCATTAGTCAATGAACCAACTGAACGGATATCTTTGCGAGGTGAAATGAGGAAACCCAACAGTACTATACGCCTTTGCATCGATCCCAAAAACCTGAATAAAGCCATCGTTTGGAATCATAACCCTGTGCACACCCTGGAAAAGGTCGTGCCAAAGCTGACAAAACCCAAATGTGTCTCCCTGCTGGGTGAGAACGATGCACTTTTTCAAGTGAAACTTGGTAAAAGCTGCTGAAAGCTAACAACATTTTTGACTCCACTGGGGCGATACTGCTGGAACCACCTTCCTGTAGGTTCATCTTCAAGCGGTGAAGAATATCAGAGGAGGCTAGATTTGGTGCTAGATGGATTAGAGAGAGTTGAAGTGATTGCAGACGACATCTTGATAGATGGGGTTGGCGAAGAAGAAAAAGATGCAAAGACTAATCATGAAGAAAAGCTCCTATACTTGATAAAGATAATAAGAAAACCAGGAGTGAAGATCAACAGAGAAAAAATAAAGCTTCATCTAGCTGAGATCAATTGCATGGAACAAATATTGACAAAAGCGGGTATCAAGCCAGATCCAGACAAGGTTCACAAGGTTGACATGGTAAGCTAACTGAGCCGACAGAAGTCAAGAGATTCATTGGACCAGCCAACTATATCTCTAACTCTGCGCCACACCTTTCATCCCTAGCCAAGAAGCTAAGAGAAGTCGCTAAGGAGCGGATAGAAGATGAAGATTTTTAGTTTGGTGAGGAGGAAAGAAAAGCCTACAATGACCTGAAGGACGCCATTAGTGAAGACACTCTCCTACGATACTAAGACTCAAGCAAACCTGCTGTCATATAATGTGTTGCAAGCACTAAAGGACAGGTAGCAGTACCAACTCAAGGAGGCAAACCGATAAACTTTGCATCCAGAACACTTACGTGACAGAGGAGAACTATCATCTATTGGAGATGGAATGCCTTGCAGTGATATTTGTGTACAGCAAGATTGACCGGTACATATACGTCAAGAAAGATCTATGGGTATTCTGAGCAACTCACCAATGAAATCCATATTCAAGAAAAGGATGGAGAAGTCCCCGCTCAGACTACAGAAAATGCTATTATCCCTGCAGAGATATGGATTCGACGTGGAATACAAGCCAGAAAAGGAGCATATAGTAGCAGATATGGTATCGAGGGACTCTGCAAAAGAGATCAATTCGGCTGCTGATTAACAGAAGTCTAAAATTGAGACACTCCTTTCTGACATCGATGATAGTGAACCTGAGGAGGCTACAGACATCTCAGTTGAAAGGCTTCTGCAAATGTAATGTAATGGATGACGAAAGATACTGCATGCTGAAGAAAGTGGTGAGTGAAGGCTGGCTGACAAAAAGGAATAAGTGTCAAAATGCAGGTAAAGATTTCGGGACGTTTAGAGATGAAATAACTGAGCGAGACGAGCTCATTTATAAAAGTCAAGGAATCGTTATACTAGCAAATTACATTTCACCCATCATCATCAAGAACTCTTGGTGCTACAATAAACATGATTGTAGTAATAATAAAAATTTATTCTATTTTTATTGAAGTCTCTGTTTGTTGGTGCTGGCATACCACTTTAATGAAATATAATTGTGGTTTAACCAAATTTTGTTCTTCAATTAGTGAATATATTTGTGTATAAACTTAAAGAGCAATGCTTTAAAACTACCAAATAAGCCTTACACCTGAAAGCGCTTGAAAGTTACAAAATAATTGATAATAAAGTTTGTTTTAAATTTGTTTGTGACTTCCGTTAATCCCTGTTTGAACATGTCACTATCCTGTTTCATATAAATTACAAGTAAATAGTTCATACCATTTTACTGTCTGGGGTACAATAACTCAATTATTATCAACTAAGTTTTGTTTTTGTGTAGAGAACGATGTGTTCAGCTAAAATACCTAAACTCGGTCTACAAATGCACACAAAAGCCCAGAAACTCTCATCCCACAGCAGACAAGTAGTACCTACAGGTAAGCACAGTGATACCTACAGTTCCCAGGCTGAATGTGCCAAACAATACACATGGCATCAGCCATGGCTTCCAGAAGAACAATAATATTGATATGGGCTTCCACGTTCCACCCTTCGACAGCAGAACCAAAGGATGACATTGAAGAATGCTAGTTTTATAGATAAGATGATTCATCTAATGTCCATTTGATGTAGATTGTACTCCATCTGTGTTTCTTCTGTACGTTCTTTGTATGAGCCCTGTATATATACAGTATATATACTAGATATCCACTGTATGTATATCCTATGTACACTGTATGTACACTGTATATATACTAGATATCCACTGTATGTATATCCTATGTACACTGTATGTACACTGTATATATACTAGATATCCACTGTATGTATATCCTATGTACACTGTATGTACACTGTATATATACTAGATATCCACTGTATGTATATCCTATGTACACTGTATGTACACTATATATACTAGATATCCACTGTATGTATATCCTATGTACACTGTATGTACACTGTATATATACTAGATATCCACTGTATGTATATCCTATGTACACTGTATGTACACTGTATATATACTAGATATCCACTGTATGTATATCCTATGTACACTGTATGTACACTATATATACTAGATATCCACTGTATGTATATCCTATGTACACTGTATGTACACTGTATATATACTAGATATCCACTGTATGTATATCCTATGTACACTGTATGTACACTATATATACACTAGATATCCACTGTATGTTTATCCTATGTACATTGTATGTACACTGTATATATACTAGATATCCATTGTATGTATATCCTATGTACACTGTATGTACACTCTATATATACTAGATATCCACTGTATGTATATCCTATGTACACTGTATGTACACTGTATATATACTAGATATCCACTGTATGTATATCCTATGTACACTGTATGTATATCCTATGCACACTGTATGTACACTGTATATATACTAGATATCCACTGTATGTATATGGAAGCCATTGGCACACCCACAAGTTCAAGTTTCAATGTAACCAACTCTGTAGTTCTCTCAAGCACAACTACTAGTATAATAGTGGCCCACACAAGAGTCCTACCTACCAAAGATATTCATCTTTTAAACTAACATTATTTGTATCATCTTTGTTACTTTTGTTATCACTTGAGATGGAGACCATTTACGTGCAAATGGTTGCTTAGGATCTCTCTGAGACCAAAGTGTATGGCTATTAGATTGGACCTTAGTGGGGATAGTGACTGTCTTTCTCTAGCGACTCTTTTACCTGAAACTGTTTGTCACCGGATGGAATTATATACAGGTGTTTGTTTCATGTTTGTTATTTATTTTGTTTTTACATCTTGTTTTTGATTTTAAAATGCATTCAAAAGGAAGAAAACGCATTATTTGAAAATTGGAAATTAAGACAGTTTCCTGTTGAAAGGTTTAAATTAGCAATCTGAACTAATAAAAAGGTGACAATAATTTCTGTGTTTTTAAAAAACAAAACCACATCCCTAGATACCGTGACCACAGACTTTGAAAGTTTTCAATAGTTGTATCATTGTAAGATAAATGCCAACGACTTCAGTTTATTTATCTGCCCTCTTTTTAATCTTGACATTGAATGTCACCGTTGGGCCTGGAGACAATATGGGAGAAAGTTTGTATTGGTACTGCCTTAGAAACCATCAATAATGTTTGATTTTTCCTGAAACCAGGTATGAGTAACAATTACAGCAATAACAACAGTTTTAGGCTGAGTTGTCTGCTCTCTATGAAGTAACCTATAAGTTAGAAGTTTTGACTTGTCTTCTATCTGGAGGGAAAGAAACTTTTGTATTATTCCTTCGCTCCTGGAAGTGCATATGGTTCCCTGTGTATGTACTCTTATCTGTGCAGACCCTATTGTTAGAGAGAATATTACTGTTAGTATTAGTAGCCATCCCTACATGGGCATATCTTGTTAACATACACAGGCATGATGAGCAACAATACCTTCGGGCATGCAGTATTACATAACGGCACAATTAGCGATGGGACTTGTAAGCTCAGTAAACTGTTGCGTCTGCTCTGCTCAGTCGGAGCTGACACCAAGAGAATCTATCGCCCCACAAAGATTAGGACAGTCTTATGGTGAGCCCAAAGTTAATTTACTTCTGTCTGGTATACTCTCAGCCTATGTAGTTGTCTCTGTTGCTTTTCTCAGACTAAAAGTGCTGGCTTACTTAGCTCATATGTGTATAGTGTATATCTGTGCAGTGTGAAGCGTCCACAAACTGATCACGAAATATGACGTCACACGTCAAAAGCATCGATATAAATATTTGTAGCACCTATTTTTTTTCAGTTTCCAAATATTCGGGAATTACTAAATTTTTAATAACTTGGGACCACAGGCTGCTAGAAACAAAATTTCAAAAGGGTTTAATAGGATACACTTTGCCAAACGAGATTAACCAATCACTGCACTTCTTACATATCTGTAGTTTTGGGAAAAATTGTCTGGAAATGACGTTGTAAACGTGACTTTTCCCAGTGCGCCGATGGACCATATGATTTTAGTTTATGTTATATCACTAGCCTGTCTTATTACCGACCTGTTGATATACTATTTGTTATAGATCCTTTACATCTGGAGGTAGGAAAATAGATTTAATAATTTCCTTGCCAAATAAAAACGTAATTTTTTTTAATATATACTATCATGAAGCAATTAGTAACTAACCGCAAATTAATTACGCTCGCTTGGTCTTGCGTCACGGATTTCACTCTAATGTATCAATAATGAGGCGTAAAACTAACCGCAGTGCGAACATGAAACAAAGTAATTTTTTTGCTGAGAGGGTCATTTTTAAAACTCATTTTCTCAGTAACTATCAATGAGAGACAAAAAAGTTTACTACTATTGTGACTGCAAGATATGATTCTACGCCATGATATGTTTTTTAACGTCCCAAGGCTGATTTTAAAATTGCACTTGTGCTAGCTACAGTGTGGAGCCAATACAAATATATTTTTCAAATCAGCCTTGGGATGTTAAAAAACATCATGGCGTAGAATCATATCTTGCAGTCACAATAGTAGTAAACTTTTTTGTCTCTCAATGATAGTTACTGAGAAAATGAGTTTTAAAAATGACCTTTTCAGCACCAAAATTACTTTGTTTCATGTTCGAACTGCGGTTAGTTTTACGCCTCATTATTGATAAATTAGAGTGAAATCCGTGACGCATTACCAAGCGAGCGTAATTAATTTGCGGTTAGTTAGTAATTGCTTCATGATAATATATATAAAAAAAAATTACGTTTTTTATTTCGCAAGGGAATTATTAAATCTATTTTCTTACCTCCAGATGTAAAAGATCTATAACAAATAGTATATCAACAGGTCGGTAATATGACAGGCTAGTGATATAACATAAACTAAAATCATATGGTCCATCGGCGCACTGGGAATTTTCTCGTTTTCAACGTGGTTTTCAAGCATTTTTTTTGAAGCAAACACATATGAAAGCAGTGCAGTGATTGGGTAATCTCATTTGGCAAAGTGTATCCTTTTAAACCCTTTTAAAATTTTGTTTCTAGCAGCCTGTGGTCCCAAGTTATTGAAAATTTTGTAATTCCCGAATATTTGGAAACTGAAAAAAACCAGGTGCTGCAAATATTTATATCAATGCTTTTGACGTGTGACGTCATATTTCGTGATCAATTTGTAGACGCTACAGTGTGATTTCACTTTATACTGTTTAGTGAGTATTGTAAATAGATGTTAATATTGTACTGCCTTTCTCTACTCCGCCTTCTCTCTCCACCATTATTTTCTAATAATCCTTTGTCTGAGTCTACTCTGATTTGGTCTCATTTGAGTCTATGGAAAATATGCTGCTTTTATTACCAGTTTAGATTTCATTTTTATGGCGATCATGTAAAAAGAGGTCAAGGGTATCCAGAGAGGAGTGTTTTATTTTACTAGCTACTCAAGGAGACCACAACTCCATTTTTAAATGAATATTTACTGCTAAATATTGTTGTTTGGTCAGATAAGTTGAAGAGTTTTGATAATTTAATTTTCAAATCACATTCCATTGGTGAGCACTACTTCTCTCATTCATTCATATTAATGTTGCATTTTGTCTCACAATTCTAGATTGTTCCAATAATTACCCACTACAGCTGACCAATATTTATCACTTGATGATGTAAAAGATTTCCTAGATGGTTCTGTCTTCAATGCAATTCCGAAATCCCGTTTTAAGATTTTGATAACAACTCAGCAACCAATCCACTGAAAAGAAAAACAGTTTGTTCTCCAAATGGCCAATCAAATTTCGTGTATGATTGTCTGTCAATAGAGTTGCGAAAGTGTTCTCCCCATTAGCAACTAGTCATAGCAACTACCAAACATTTGAGCAGTTTTACCAACTCCCCCTGACATTAGAAGAGTCTTTGACCATTACAACCTCACCAACAGTGGCCTATCCACTCACTGACATTAGAAGAGTCTTTGACCATTACAACCTCACCAACAGTGGCCTATCCACTCACTGACATTAGAAGAGTCTTTGACCATTACAACCTCACCAACAGTGGCCTATCCACTCACTGACATCCTGTTTTGTGCATTTATTTTATTATTTATAATTAAAATAGTTTTCAAAGTGCCAACTAGAAACTTCTGAGCGGTGTATGAGTATGCGATAACTTAGTTCTACAATCATCCAGTACTTACGGGGGTCATCACAAACTCCCTAATGTTTTGGCCTAATAAGGTTGAGGATCTTTTAGGTGATCGTTTGTGACAAATCCATAGATATACCAATAGCTGTTTCTATTGATGTTTTTATTAAAATGTCTACTTGAGGCTTTAAAAAGTCACTCATACAAATAATTACGCCAGAAGCTCCACTACAAATTGGTACCAAAGTTGTTTACTGAAATCAAAGTTGTAAATTGAGCTGCAGCGGCTAAATATACCTTAGTTTCTGAAGAACTCAAAGAGGTAGAGTCCAAATTTTGGACTTCCTGTAACGATCCAATGAAAAGCTGGCAGCAATCGATGCTGAACACATGTTGTACAAGTAATGTGTGTTGGTATTGTAGGAGATGGTGGTGTACGGGGCACCCTACCTAGTCAAAGCATGTCTAAAGCTGATGAAACTGTTAAACCACAGTCTAAGCACAGACATGACTCCAAGTCTGTACAGGAGTAAGTGTTGTATGTCTTATAGATGTCAAGTAGCTCTGTATGTCATATGCTTTTGTATAACGTATGTCACATCCCTTTGTATAATGTATGTCGCATGCTTTTGTATAGCGTATGTCACATGCTTTTGTATAACGTATGTCACATCCCTTTGTATAACGTATGTCGCATGCTTTTGTATGACGTATGTCACATCCCTTTGTATAACGTATGTCGCATGCTTTTGTATAACGTATGTCTCATGCTTTTGTATAACGTATGTCACATCCCTTTGTATAACGTATGTCGCATGCCTTTGTATAATGTATGTCATATGTTTTTGTATAACCTATGTCATATGCTTTTGTATAATGTATGTCATCTGCTTTTGTATAATGTATGTCACATGTTTTTGTATAACGTATGTCGCATGCCTTTGTATAATGTATGTCACATGTATTTTGTATAATGTATGTCACATGCCAATGTACGCAACTGTATGTTAGTTGACAATGTAGTTAGTATCATACAATACTTTGTATGTCACATGACCCTGTATGTCACATGACCCTGTATGTCACATGACCCTGTATGTCACATGACCCTGTATGTCACATGACCCTGTATGTCACATGACCCTGTATGTCACATGACCCTGTATGTCACATGACCCTGTATGTCACATGACCCTGTATGTATTACACACTAAAGGTTCATGGCGAGAAAGAAGAAAGAGAGGCGTCAAGTACTAATGCGTGAACTAGAAGAGAAGAGAAGTCAACTACAGCAGAAGATGGAAAGGAAAGAGAAGCTAAAGGTTTGTAGCTTTGTATGTTGTGTTATCGCTGGCTGTTAGATCTTGTTAGCTGTCTCTATAACTTTGTATGTTGTGTTATCACTGGCTGTTAGATCTTGTTAGCTGTCTCTATAACTTTGTATGTTGTGTTATCACTGGCTGTTAGACCTTGTTAGCTGTCTCTATAACTTTGTATGTTGTGTTATCACTGCCTGATAGATCTTGTTAGCTATCTCTATAACTTTGTATGTTGTGTTATCGCTGGCTGTTAGATCTTGTTATCTGTCTCTATAACTTTATATGTTGTGTTATCACTGGCTGTTAGATCTTGTTAGCTATCTCTATAACTTTGTATGTTGTGTTATCACTGGATGTTAGATCTTGTTAGCTGTCTCTTTAACTTTGTATGTTGTGTTATCACTGGCTGTTAGATCTTGTTAGCTATCTCTATAACTTTGTATGTTGTGTTATCACTGGATGTTAGATCTTGTTAGCTATCTCTATAACTTTGTATGTTGTGTTATCACTGGATGTTAGATCTTGTTAGCTATCTCTATAACTTTGTATGTTGTGTTATCACTGCCTGTTAGATCTTGTTAGCCGTCTCTATAACTTTGTATGTTGTGTTATCACTGGCTGTTAGACCTTGTTAGCTGTCTCTATAACTTTGTATGTTGTGTTATCACTGCCTGATAGATCTTGTTAGCTATCTCTATAACTTTGTATGTTGTGTTATCGCTGGCTGTTAGATCTTGTTATCTGTCTCTATAACTTTGTATGTTGTGTTATCACTGCCTGTTAGATCTTGTTAGCTGTCTCTATAACTTTGTATGTTGTGCCATCATTAGCTGTTGGATCTAGATAGCTCTCATTAAAAGTTTGCTGTCGTAAAACTTTCTTAGAGTTTGGATGAGCGCTGTAAGAAAATGATGAGCCGCAGGTCTCGTAAGCCTACCCTACAAGCTAGAGTAGCAGAAGCAGCAATCCCTGCAACCTCTGCAGGCATAGGTGTAGCTCCACAACCTGGTCCTCCTAAGAAGGGTCTGTGGACACCCGATGTAAATAATGACACCTGTACTGTTAGTACTGAGGCTGGTGAGTGGGTCTTTTAGCTTACATTACTACTTCCACTGTTTCATTGTGCATTGCTGTTAGCTGGTTGAATGTTAACTATTCCATTTGATTTATCTCTGTAGCTGTAGAGGTCCCATTGCTCCTGTGTATTGCAGAAGACCACAGTCTAAACGGTGGCATTCAGGATGGTGACACAAGCCTTGCTGAAGCTAACCTACAAGTACAAACTCCTAAACATGATTCCAGGTGGGTAATACAGTTTTGTCACTAGTTTGTTGAAGAGAATGTTAATTTAGTCTCTAGTGTTGCTGGAGGGTTTGGTTTGTACTTCTCACTAGAATTCTGCGTTGGTTTCATTTGATGGTAAGTTGTGCTGGTACGTGTGTAAGTACATGTGTTGGTACATGTGTTGGTACATGTGTTGGTACATGTGTTGGTACATGTGTTGGTACATTGTGTTGGTACATGTGTTGGTACATTATGTTGGTACGTTGTGTAGGTACATGTGTTGGTACATGTGTCGGTACATTGTGTAGGTACATGTGTTAGTACATGTGTTGGTACATGTGTTGGTACATGTGTTGATACATGTGTTGATACATGTGTTGGTACATGTGTTGATACATTATTCCAAGTGCCACATACCCTTACATTGTTATCACTCTAGTTGTTATGTTCTGCAGCTAAAATCAAAAAAGCTCCACAAAGCCTTTTTTAGCAACTCCTTCTATTCATGGTTTGCACTCTTTAGCTGAAAACTGTTGGTTGCCGCTAACAACTATATAAATATATTCCCTTTTCATGGACAGAAAACTTCAAACACTTTTGTATTTACTTACAAATGCACCTCAGCAAAGGTCATTCGTCCACCATTACATAAATTAATGACCATTTTATCTCTCTAGTTTGAATTGTGCTTTTTTATATACTTTATAGCCCTAGTGCTACCATGAGCAGTAGGCGGGGCTCTTCCTTAATGTCTTGTACTAAGGCCACGGAGAAGGAAGTAAAAGAACAGTCTACTACAACAAGACATCTAGTATGCACTGAAGCAATGCCCATTGACTTCACCACCCTATCCAGCCACCAGTTCAGATGTACATCTCCCAGCATCCTTCAAAGGTATACAAAATCCTTTCATCACCATTGTGGACTGCCACATGTTGTTTGTATAGCTTATTAACTGACCACTTCTCATCGAGTTAGTCTAACCAAGGCATTGAGTAGACAACTCCTCAATCAGTTGGTAATTCATAGTTTAGTATCATAGCTTGCTTTTCTCTTAGTTCTTAAAATTATTTAAACGTTTACAGGCATTCTCTTGTTAATATATTCTGTGAAAATTCGTGTTTTGTACGACAGTTGTTTTTTCTGCAGTTTAGGAATTGCTGATTTCAAAACAAGTTAAATTATGAGCCTTTTTACATGCTTTGCATTATTTTGTGATGTCCATTTTGAGTGACCTGTTTTCTCATCGCAATGTAGTGACAGCTATAGTTTTAAAAAGCGTTTTTGTTAGAAATCTTTTAATATTAAATGCACACTCATGTAGCCATTAAAGCTATGCTTTGAAAGAAAATAGCATGGCTTGTACATTTAGTTGTTAGCAAAATGTTCATTTATATTCTCTCTCAAGTAAAACTGTTTGCAATTTTGGATATTTTGGTTGCGTCCAATACCTGCTTTGTACCTGCCTTCATCTTATTTGTTTGTATTTTTAAGGTTAACTTCTCTCGGATTCGTTGGTCCTGCTCAACCAAATCCTAAGTTGGTAATTAGAATGACTATGGTGCAAGCTGACCTTGCAAACTTGGCAATGTCAAGGTCAAGCAGTAGAGGGTTTAGCTGCTTCATTGCTGCAATGAATAATTGCTTGACTCTAAGAGAACAAGTCAGGCACCAACTGGCACACAAGCCCTCCTATGATGTAGAGTGCACCAGGTTCTCTATTCTGTCCCAGCCGGTAGCCTTAGCTCAGGTACCGACGCCTGATAGGGAAAGGCAAGAGCCTCAGATTATGTCTGTAAGGTATGTAATATCTGAGGATCTCAGGCTAGAGAGTGTTGGTTGAGCTAATTACTCTTGTGATTTCATAAGTTTACAGAATAAGATTAGATTTGAAGTACTACAGAGTTTAATAAATATATTATCTATAGCTCACCAGAATATATTGTACAGATGAAGTTTCATTATACTAAAACAAGACTTTATATGCGATGTAGTCCTATTGTTTAGGGTAGTTAATTGTTAAACAAAGTTTTAAAGACTTGTACCTGGTTTGTCTTGGATGAAAAATTATTTAGACGCAAGTTATACCCAATAATAAATTTGGAGTTACTTACCTCTGTGAAATAAGACAGTTCCAACTCACACAGTGACTAGCCTTGTTTTCTTTGTTGCGTAAATGGTTAAAACCCTTGTGCGTAGACATTTTGATAGTAAAAAATTTAAACTATTTTTGATATGATGAAAGGGTTATGTTGACAGAACATAACCTCAAAGTTTCATCTCAATCAGTCGGGTATTTCTGTGTATTTCACTTATACATATATTGCTTTATTTATGAGCTATTGCATGGTGTGTGGAGTTGCCTCCTACTATATGGACACCGATGAGGTTTGTGCGCACTGAGCTTTCACTTTGATTGGACTAGTGAACCAGTTCATTGATTTGATTAGCTAAGTGTACAGTCAAAACCCAAATCAGATGCACAGTCAACACTTGAAAGCGAGTTTTTGAGCTCTATTTTAAAGGTTGTTACTAAACAGAGGTATTTTTTTGTCAACTGAAAAAGCTAGCTAGAATCTTCAAATTAATGTATGGCATGGTATAACTAGTTTTATTGGTGTGATATTCAATCAAATCCACTATTAAATCTGTATTTATGCGAAGTAGCATTGTGACAATATATATATATAGTGGTTTATATCATGTCATGTGTGGTTTGTTAAAAAGTTACAGTCTGGGATTGTATGAATGACAATAATAAAGATTATTAGTATCAATAAGTCATTACTATTATTTATTATTTCACTTCTGCGCATCAGTGCCCGCTAGAGACATTGGAATTATTACTTCCTGTTTTAGTTCTAATGTTAGACCTACCTCTTACACACCAAAGGAGGAGGCAATACAAATGTCATCCGCTATGACCTACAACAATGACTTGGCACCTGACGAGTTGTCATTTGATCCTTTACCTGCGTATGACTTGTCCCCACCTTGCAACCGTACTATACAAAAAATGGCATTGTGTGCAGTTCAGGAAGTGTTTCAGGTAAAAGATCATTTTCCAATCGCACTGGAATTTATGTGATCTGTGTCATCAGGTGCTTGCGCCACTAGCACTGTGTGTGGTATGTATCAGGAGGTGCTTGTACTACTGTCACTGTGTGTGGTATGTATCAGCTGGTGTTTGTATCACTTACATTGTGTATGGCATGTATCAACAGGTGCTTGTATTACTGTCATTGCGTGTGATATGTATCAACAGGTCGTGTACTGCATAATTACTGTCACTGTGTGTGTTGTATGTATCAGCAAGTGCTTGTGTGATTCATATTTTGTGTGATATGTATCAGCAGGTGCTTGTATCACTGACACTGTGTGTGGCATCTATAAGCAGGCGCATGTGTGACTGACACTATGTACGGCATGTTTCAACAGGTGCTACACTTTATTTCAGGACTATTCAACGGCTCAAATACAATCCGAACAGTTTCGGGATTTGCTTAAGTTTGCATTTAACGCTGTAAGTGAAAGCAGCTTGGCACCACCTGTAGTTCCGAGATCAACCTCCAACTATTCCATTGACAGCGTCAGCAGTGAATCAGACAGTACAACAGGTAGGTACTGCTCTCTCCGTTGCGTTGTAGATGAGTCATCTGAGTAAACTTTTCTGTTAATGGTTGGACCATTTTATCAGCGAAAGTAAAACAATGATTGAGAAGTGGTTTTATGTTGTGCAACCTTGTGATGGATTTTACGTTGTTGTTACAACTGTGAATGCTAGCCATTCATTTATGTGCTTATTTATGTTTGTGTGTTTTATGTAGTGGAATGTATGAGGGAATATGTTATGTAACTGTTTGTGTGACGATTTATATACTATGTTTGTCAGGGTTATTGTATGTTTGTGTTTTGTCTGTAAATTACTTGAAAGCATTCATCATCGTCTGTTTGTTTCTCACTGCAGTGTTTCTACAATTATATGCTGACTTTTGCAAACTCAATAACAGCAAAATTATAAGGTTTTTATGGTTTGTTCACGTAACTGAAACTACAGGAATGTTAGCAGTTCCTTTCAACTCGAGTGAACGTTCAGACCAAACAACTTTGAGCCATGGAAACGTATTTGTTATGCGCTGCAGCAGCATTATGTATGTAGTGTATAAATAGAGGTATTCACTGCTGACGGTTCAGCTAGCTGCCAGTAAATGCAGTGATGTCACAATAGGGTAAAGTATACATAGACTTTGTCTACTACCGATTGCTTTGATTGGTTGACAGAGTCATCGGCAGACACTGAGGAACTGACAGCACTGCAACAACAGTTAGAAGAAGTAAAGAAAAGGCATTCTCTGATGAAGAAGGCTAAAAAGAGGTTAGAGTTTGAGATTAAGAGAGATGCTTACAGGAAGCAGATAAAGGTATGTAACATTGTATACAATAAGTTATATGTTATATTGTGTCTGTAGTTTATATAATATTGTATATACTAACTTGTATACTATGTCTGTAGTATATATATAATATTGTATATACTAACTTATATACTATGTCTGTAGTATATATATAATATTGTATATACTAACTTGTATACTATGTCTGTAGTATATATATAATATTGTATATACTAACTTGTATACTATGTCTGTAGTATATATATAATATTGTATATACTAACTTATATACTATTTCTGTAGTATATATATAATATTGTATATACTAACTTATATACTATGTCTGTAGTATATATATAATATTGTATATACTAACTTGTATACTATGTCTGTAGTATATATATAATATTGTATATACTAACTTATATACTATGTCTGTAGTATATATATAATATTGTATATACTAACTTATATACTATGTCTGTAGTATATATATAATATTGTATATACTAACTTATATACTATGTCTGTAGTATATATATAATATTGTATATACTAACTTGTATACTATGTCTGTAGTATATATATAATAATGTATGTACTAACTTGTATACTATGTCTGTAGTATATATATAATATTGTATATACTAACTTGTATACTATGTCTGTAGTATATATAGAATATTGTATATACTAACTTGTATACTATGTCTGTAGTATATATATAATATTGTATATACTAACTTGTATACTATGTCTGTAGTATATATAGAATATTGTATATACTAACTTGTATACTATGTCTGTAGTATATATATAATATTGTATATACTAACTTGTATACTATGTCTGCAGTATATATATAATATTGTATATACTAACTTATATACTATGACTGTAGTATATATAGAATATTGTATATACTAACTTGTATACTATGTCTGTAGTATATATATAATATTGTATATACTAACTTATATACTATTTCTGTAGTATATATATAATATTGTATATACTAACTTATATACTATTTCTGTAGTATATATATAATATTGTATATACTAACTTGTATACTATGTCTGTAGTATATATAGAATATTGTATATACTAACTTGTATACTATGTCTGTAGTATATATATAATATTGTATATACTAACTTGTATACTATGTCTGTAGTATATATAGAATATTGTATATACTAACTTGTATACTATGTCTGTAGTATATATATAATATTGTATATACTAACTTGTATACTATGTCTGTAGTATATATATAATATTGTATATACTAACTTGTATACTATGCCTGTAGTATATATATAATATTGTATATACTAACTTGTATACTATGTCTGTAGTATATATATAATATTGTATATACTAACTTATATACTATATCTGTAGTATATATATATAATATTGTATATACTAACTTATATACTACGTCTGTAGTATATATATAATATTGTATATACTAACTTGTATACTATGTCTGTAGTATATATATAATATTGTATATACTAACTTATATACTATTTCTGTAGTATATATATAATATTGTATATACTAACTTGTATACTATGTCTGTAGTATATATATAATATTGTATATACTAACTTATATACTATGTCTGTAGTATTTATATAATATTGTATATACTAACTTGTTTACTATGTCTGTAGTATATATATAATATTGTATATACTAACTTATATACTATGTCTGTAGTATATATATAATATTGTATATACTAACTTGTATACTATGTCTGTAGTATATATATGTAATATTGTATATACTAACTTATATACTATGTCTGTAGTATATATATAATATTGTATATACTAACTTATAAACTATGTCTGTAGTATATATATGATATTGTATATACTAACTTATAAACTATGTCTGTAGTATATATATGATATTGTATATACTAACTGTTTAGTACTACGAAGATGACATAGAAAGGATGCAGAAGGAGATGCAGAAAGATATGTCAGCAAATGAGCCGACAGCGTGTAGCCATGTGTTATCTGCTTCCAGTTCTCTCATCTGGTCGCAGGTAAGCCTTAGATTTACTACAGTTTATTGCTGTCTGTAAACTGCGTCTGTAGACGAGAAATAGTCAACTGGTATTTTGGACTTCAGAGTTGATGTTGTTGTCGATTAGAACATTTATGATACTGATGTAGCGAACAAATTAACAAATTGAATCCATGTATGCAAGGATGATGTGAAAACAGCTAATCTTAGTGATTGATGGTACGCCAGAGTCACAAATGTGTGAGACAATAGCTTAAGATTCTGAAGTTAAAGCAAATACGTAGTCGACAAACACTCACCTAATCAATCATTTTTTTTTTATTATTATTTTTACATCATTTCTTGCAGAAACCATTACCATTGCAGGTACCAAAACATGTCCACAAGAGTGCCTTCTGGTGAAGAGTTAAACCATCGACCCCTAGACCAGCTGTAGCCTGAGAAACATGTGTAGAGACAGCACTGGACACTCACCTGTGACTAGCTTATTAGACATTTGGCGTCCTATTTATTTAAATTTTCCAGTGGTCAGAGGGCAAGCTGCTGTAGATGTTCATGCTAACAGTAAAGCCTCACAACACAGACTATGTCCACACAACAAGTATTCTTCAAATGCTATCTCTAAGGATCCATGTGGAGGGCATAGTTGTACACATGGATGACATACTAGTGATTGGAGCTGTCTAACAAAAACACATCTGCACACTTACCATTGTGCTACGTCATATACAAGAGGCAGGGTTGACATTAAATCATAGTGAGTGTGCTTTTAACTAGACATCAGTCGAGTACTTGGGGCACCAAATTGACACCGTTGGTATACATGCGGGTGATCGTATATCTACCCTACTAGACTTTCCAACGCCGACATGTGTACATGATTTACTCGGCTTTTTGGGTGTAGCGAATCGGTATGGTAGATTTAGCCCAGCAGTAGGTGCCCTGGTTATGGGATGAACCGCAGCAACTAGCGTTTATGAATCTGAAAAGAGAATTTCAGCAAACGCCGATTCTAGCTGCATATGATCCAAAGAGAGTGATGTATCGACGGATGCATCAGACTACGGTCTAGGAGCAATGTTGAGTCAAAGACAGCCACAGCTACAGGTAGATCATTGTCAGAGGCCCAAAGTAGATTTACTGCTATGGAGAAGTAAGCGCTTGCTGTGACTCAGCAAAAAGAACAGTTCTGCAGATGCCGTGTCACCATATCCGTGTGATTCCTGAAATGAACGAGACATTCAATTAGTAGATGAAGTAGAAGGCTATTCTCATCCAGCAACGCTAGTGCCATGCGTCGACATTCTATCTATCCTATCTAGGATTGTTAGCGTACCGTACATCACCTATACACGGTGGATTGTCTTTCAGAGCAGTAATGATTTGTACGAGGTTGAAATGAAAGAGGAGCATGACCGGTGTAAGCAGGTTCAGGAGTTGCCCCCTCTACGTAGAGGCAACTCCATATATATTTGTGATCTCAGCTGATATGGAGCCGTGGAGCAAACACTACCGGGTAGAACGTACATACTTGACGCTGATAAACCTGTACGACGTAACGTAGTGCATTACTAGATGGACAAACTGCTTCTAATGACATTACTCCTAGTGACATTGACACTGAGCCTACACCTGGGACGGGCAGCGATCCTACACAGGCTGTGAATATCCCGCATAACAGCCGACCACGCCGAGAACATCGACCACCTCGACGCTTAATTGAGGAGTGTTAGATTTTGGTGTTTTTAAAGTATTATGCACGAGTGGACAGAGAGGTTCAAATTTGCTGTATCCTTAACTGTAGAGTAATTAGCATTTTATTGTCCATACTAAATTTTTTTTGTACTCGATGGTTTTGTAGTATAATTTTGGTCTCAGAAGGGAGATGTACAATATTGCCTTGTCAATCAGAGTTGTCTACTCATTCATGTACTCAACTGTATTATTGGAGTTGGCTACCCAATATTTAACATGAAAATAATTGGACTCGTTTTGTAACAACATGGTTGTCTGCTTTTCTCATCTTCAGATACAATGTATCAAAATCCATGGATGAAATATACCAGGAGTGCCAGCTGCGGTAAAGGGGTGTAGCCAATTTTCGCCAATGGGAAGTCATCCATGGCGCCCATATTGAATTGGTTGTTCGGAACGGAAACATAAACTACCATAGTAGTTCGCAAAACAATCGTAACTATCTTTTGAGGCGACCTTCTGATTTTTGCCACACGGCAGGAGCTTATTTAGCTTCGGAGGGGAAGCTGTGTAAAATCCATAAATTTTGAGACCGAGTTTGTCACATACCGAAGGTTACATATATGTTATCGTTGGCATATTCAATTTGGTTCTCGGAGCGGATATGGTATTGTAAGTAACAATAATTGAATCGTCAAAACTAACGAAGTATGCCCACGGCCCTCTACACTGGTGGCAGCGGTGGGATTGCCTTATCAGAAAAAACCGCTAGTACGATTTGACTGGTTAATACAATTATTCATTCACCCTGACCCATTAATTCATTCACTCTGACTCAAAGGATCTGCCCGTGTTTTACAACAGTACCTTCACCGGACCACTGTCGAGAATAGCTGTCCTAGACTATTGAGCACTAGAGCTGTGTCGGTAGCGTAGCCTACTAGTGTCAAGGCACAACCCGTTATACAGTATCTACTAACCGGTAAATCTCACTCTTTCAATATGGAGACTTCCTGTTTCCTAATACGGGGATCCGTTACGTAACACACACAGATCCGGTTTCATTTACTTCTCAAATTTGACTAGCAAGCATGTGTATAATTTTTAGCAATTGTGTTAGGTAGACTTGTGACAATTCCAAAGAGTGTACTTAATATCTAAGAGTGTAATTATCGACAAAGTTATTCTGCTTAGCAAACTCACACAGCACAAGGAGAGTTGTAGTTATCAGCAACAATATATTCAATGTAAAAATACCAAACTTACAACGAGAGGTGTTTCAAAGTGTATAAATAGTCGACAATATTAGAACCCACTAATACTTCCAATCAAGACTATGAGAATGCACAACGTTACCCTAATGCTTCCAGTGATCAGCTCAACACAACTACAAGAACTCTGACTGCTGGGCGATCTGCCCTAATACTTATTGAAATAATATGCAAATAAAGCAGTTGAAAACTACAACATGCGATTGGATAAAAATAACATAATATGATTGGCAGACAAAACTAGGGCACTACATTCACGCACAATAGCGCCAAGCATAGACATACACACATAATATAAACAGGCGCATTACGAACTACGCAACACAATGACAATAATAAATGCAAAATGGCTACCGGAACGATCCTAGTACAAGTTTTTCGCTTGACTTGGCTGCCATGTCTCCACGATCTGTAGGAACGCAGGCTCCTCTGGTTGCTAGGCATCCAAGGTAACATCTGCTTCAGTAAATAAAGTAAGGTAACTCCTGGAGCATCTAGCTGCACACAATCGCTCGCGCAATTCCATCACAATAACTCATTCACCCTGTCCCTAACCCAGTAAGTCATTCACCTGTCCCTGACCCAATAACTCATTCACCCTGTCTCTGACCCAATAACTCATTCACCCTGTCCTTGACCCAAGAATTCATTCACTATTTCCCTGACCCAATAACTCATTCACCCTGTCTCTGACCCAATAACTCATTCACCCTGTCCCTGAACCAAGAATTTATTTACCTGTCCCTGACCCAATAACTCATTCACCCTGTCCCTGACCCAATAACTCATTCACCCTGTCCCTGAACCAAGAATTTATTTACCTGTCCCTGACCCAATAACTCATTCACCCTGTCCCTGACCCAATAACTCATTCACCCTGTCCCTAACCCACTAGCTCATTCACCCTGTCCCTGACCCACTAACTCATTCACCCTGTCCCTGACCCAATAACTCATTCACCTGTCCCTGACCCAATAACTCATTCACCCTGTCCCTGACCCAATAACTCATTCACCCTGTCCCTGACCCAATAACTCATTCACCCTTTCCCTGACCCAATAACTCATTCACCTGTCCCTGACCCAATAACTCATTCACCCTGTCCCTAACCCCAGAATTCATTCACCCTATCCCTGACCCAATAACTTATTCACCCTGTCCCTGACCCAATAACTCATTCACCCTGTCCCTGACCCAATAACTCATTCACCCTGTCCCTAACCCCAGAATTCATTCACCCTGTCTTTGACCCAATAACTCATTCACCCTGTCCCTGACCCAATAACTCATTCACCCTGTCCCTGACCCAATAACTCATTCACCTGTCCCTGACCCAATAACTCATTCACCCTGTCCCTGACCCAATAAATTATTCACCCTGTCCTTGAGGCAATAACTCATTCCCCCTGTCACTGTCCCAAGAATTCATTCACCCTGTCCCTGAAGCAATAACTCATCCACCCTGTCCTTAACCCAGTAACTCATTCACCCTGTCCCTGACCCAATAACTCATTCACCCTGTCCCTGACCCAAGAATTTATTCACTCTGTCCTTGTCCTAAAGAAGTCATTAATCCCTGACCCAGCTATTCTTCACCCTTTCCTGGTTTGAATATCTAGCCTTGACCCAAACCTAATTAATTTATCATAACCTCAACCATAATTATCCATTACTTTTAAATTCAAAATTTTCTTCAAGCACCCCGAGCACAGCAACCAACCCCATTGAAGGCCTCACCCTTTGATGGAAGAGGTTAATGTTGAATATTATATTAATCGTTTTTTGACAATAGCTGACAATAATTGCTGGAATGAAAACACCACCTTACTGCAATTAAAAGAAGCATTGAAAGATGATGCACCAGATTGCGGCCGAGCCAAAAGTAGAACTAGAAAGGGCATTGGCCCTCAAACTATTGCAATTAACACTAACAACTGTCATCAGTATATTACTTCACTACACATATACCTATGTATGAGTTGTATGTAGTATATTACTCCACTGCACATATACCTCTGTATGAGTTGTATGTAGTATATTACTTCACTACACATATACCTCTGTATGAGTTGTATGTAGTATATTACTTCACTACACATATACCTCTGTATGATTTGTATGTAGTATATTACTTCACTACACATATACCTCTGTATGAGTTGTATGTAGTATATTACTTCACTACACATATACCTCTGTATGAGTTGTATGTAGTATATTACTTCACTACACATATACCTCTGTATGAGTTGTATGTAGTATATTACTTCACTGCACATATACCTCTGTATGAGTTGTATGTAGTATATTACTTCACTACCCATATACCTCTGTATGAGTTGTATGTAGTATATAACTTCACTACACATATACCTCTGTATGAGTTGTATGTAGTATATTACTTCACTACACAAATACCTCTGTAGAAGTTATCTTCCTTAGCACTTGTACAAGATTATTCAGCTATTACAAACTGCTATACTAACTACCAAAATAACAACCTGTAAAATTCTCAATGATACAATTAATATGGCGAAAAAATGAATTGCGTCAGCCGGGAATCGAACCCGGATCTATTGCTTGGAAGGCAACAATGCTAACCTTTACACCACCGACACTTGATGATTTCAAAGGTA